>JAUTDX010003611.1:0-63409 GCA_030844895.1 Ambrosia x helenae
TTAAAAAGGAAGCCCCTAATAGCTTCCCTTCAAATGTTAGAAGTTTGATGGCTACTGGTATACTAGACGGAGTTCCTGTCAAATATGTCTCAGTCTCAAGGGAGGTAAACATCTTGTCCATTGTATTTTATGTGATTAATATCTTGAATAGTCATACTTTTTATTTAAATGGGTTGATTTGGGTAATACACACACAAGAGGTCGACGGGTAAATACTAAATACTTGGTTAAATATGAAATGGGTCAAACGGGTTTGAAACTTGAAAGTAACCCGAAGTGTATTTATTTTATCTCAATAATAAGATTAATATCTTAATAATATGGTTACAAAACAAAAAAGTGCCGGGTCGGTCAACCTAAACCTGAGTATCTGAACCCGTTTGTTGCCCATATTAAAAGAAAAGTATTATAACAAGAACCTGTTGCCTGACCCAACCATTTGCCAACTGTAAAACAAACCACTGACTTTGTGATTAGTGTTTGTTTACAGTGTTTCTGTTACATTATTGTAAAGTGTTGATGTAAATCATTTTTTTTTCCAGATTGTCAAGATGAGTATAGAATTCTATAAAATTCTACATCAATTGATGAGGTCGTATTTGATGATGTTGTTGATTTTATTACATTTGTGGTTTATGGTTAGTGTTTTCATGTTATTGTTGTGGTTAGGATTTGGGAGCATGTTCATTCTAGGAAAATGAGAGTAATATGCCCAACCTTATAGCTCCATTATGGTATCCATGTTGTGAATCAGAATTGGAATAGTTTAATTGGTTAAAGTCCTATGAGAATGTATGAATGCCAAGGGAATTGAATCATGAATAATGGATGAATCTTTTGGACTGTTTCGAGAGGTGGAAGATTGAAAATAGGAGTTATTTCCTCTGTGACATGTTACGATTTTGACTATATAAATAGCTTTGTTTATTTTTTACTTATCTACCAAAAGTATTGACACTGCTTGAAGGTGTATATGTTGATAAAAGTGTCAACTTGCCGAAGTAAGCAGGTTCCTAAAGAAGTTGAAGAATCAAAGAATTAACGATCTGTTGAAAACTCCGGTTGTTCCCAGAACCACTAGGAAGGGTCCAGCTACTACGGCTCGCAGGAATGTCAATAACCAACTTAATGAGTGTGAAGATGAGCCGAAAGAAGAAGTGGCGTCAAGTGCGAAGAAGGGAGTTGAAAAGCTGTTAAGATTGATTCATTCTTAGATCAAGGTTTGCATTTATATCTTTGTTTTATTGTTGCTAAACGTCTTACCATTCATTTTTTTTCCTTATACATAAAAAACCTCTTTTTGCATTACTAATATTGCATTCAATATTAAAAGTTCCAACCGGGACGCCCCCGGGTAAAAACTAGTTTAAGTAATATAAAAAAGACAAGTTTAGTAGTATGAAAATTAATACCCAATATAAATGCGTGTGTGATGATTAAGATGGATTCTGTTGATTCGGTCCAATATTTCTTTCAAGAAAATTCAAACAATAGTCGGGGCCCCCATGTCATTTTATTAAAACATGCATTTAGTTAAGAAAACTGTGGAATTTGAGACCTTTTAACTTTTCAATTCATGAACGCGTGCAAAAGTATCTATCTACATGGATTAGATCAATTACACTAATTGAGGGAAAAGAAAAATAGGAAGTCGTAGGAAGGGTATCAAACGGACTCCGATTGAACTCATTCAAGTGACATTAGAACCGTCTCATCGAACCCTACGATCTTAGTTTCTGGGTTTCGTATTTTTGGAGTTTTATTTGTAATTTTAGAATTTACATTATATCATTGTGTCTTTTTTCTTCAGCATTGTGTTACATTTTTTATGCATTGTGTTATATTTTGTGGCTTATTGTGTCATATTTTTGTAATTTATTGTTTTTTTGTATCCTTCTCACATTTCTCATTTTTATTACACTGTGTAGAATCTAACCTGACCCATGTTTATTATCCATTATTATTAGTTTATTACATAACTTCCTGCCAAGTGTTTTTTTCTTTTCATAAATAGAAAAATAGCTAATCTTTTATCGCTTATACATGCATAATATGAGTATGTTTGGCAAGAAGCTTTTAAGAGCTTTTAGGAGCTTCAAGCTTTTAAGAAAAAAGCTCATACTTAATAAAAAACCTTATTTGGTTGAAGAGCTGGAAGCTTTTAGGTTAGAGAAAAAGCTCTATAGTGAAAAGCTACTAGTAGTAGCTTTTAAGAAAAAGCTCTACTAGCTACAAGCTTTTAATTAATAAATGACACAACTACCCATTCTATTTTAAAAATAAAATAAAAACTTCTTTACAAGCTTTTAATTATGCCCATTTTGGTCATTTTATACATTTTATTAAAAGCTCCAACTATTCTGTCAAACACCAAAATATATTTAAAAAGCTTCCAGCTAACGAGCTTGCAGCTACCACTTGCAGCGTCCAGCTACCAGCCTCCAGCTAGTTTTGCCAAACATACCCTATGTTTGTTCGCTTAAACTAGCCGTTTTAGAGATTAAAAATTTTAGATTCTCGTGTCATTTATTACGAAAAAAAACCCAATCCTTATACTTAAGTGTAAAAAGTAAATACGCGATTCTGATTCGTGTATTTTTTTTTTTTTTTGGAAGGTGTGCTTCAGCGGTAAACCCAATCGACAGACAACCCCTCGACTCGAGTTCGAATCTCTACCCACGCACCGGTGTCCACTTTGAAGTTATCTCAAACCGTTACAGGAATTTTTTCGTGGTGTGCAGGATTCGAACTCAAGACCAAGCCCGGGCGGGGAACCCTCTTAAGAGGTAAACCTCCCACCTCTCCCCAGCTGGGCTGGAGGTCATTGGGCTATTCTGATTCTGATTCGTGTATACTTTTATATATTGACAATTAAAACTTTTTTAAAAAACGGGTAGATAAGTCTATTTAGTTATATGATTTAGTTAGTTTAATGTTGTAAATTTGAAATGGTAAATGAATAAAACGCGGTTTGTGGAATATATGATGAGTTTAGAAAAGGAAAGGATCCTTCCTTTGTGTATTGTTTGTGAAATTATTATTTATTATTTCCAGGAATATGCATATATACTTACTTGTGGTCCATTTTATTTTATTTTCAAGTATAGAGCAGAATTTAGAGCATGTGGATGCTTGCAGCCATTCACACGCTGTCGGAAGAACACACACACATGCACTTACGGATACGTTAACGATGTTCCAGCTGTCCCCACACAAATCATTTTCGACCCCACAAATCTAAACCTTCCTCTTCTTTAAAGATTGATGTTCTCTCTTTGCCAATCACCAATCGTTCTTGTGTTCACACCCCACCCAATCTTCACACTAATGACTAAACTCAACTCTTCATTCGTCCGTTCGGGAGAGTTTTAGATCATTTTCCAATTCAAATGTTTTTAAAATCGCCTTTCGAAAGAATAATGTTTCTAAAATTGTTCATTCTCGAGTAGTTGAGGATTTAGTCTCATGACGCCTTCAACCAAAGGGCTTGTAGCCAGCCATGTAGATCTAACTCTAGGGTTATCGAGTTGGCCATTCACAAACAAATTAACATGTTAATTAAGCTCCGTATCCAACTTTAACTTGACGACAATATCCTGTCAAGATAGGCCGACCCGACACTGCCAATACATATAATATGATGCCAACCGGATATTAATTAGAACAATGCAAAATTAACATTACTGTTGGAAATCAATATTGTTCGAATTCTTTAGTGGCTTGTATTTGGCATACATAAATAATACAAGAAGTTTTTGTATTTTGTCAAAAATCAAGTGTGTTCCATTGAAACACAACTATCTTACTTGGTGACCTCCACTCATGTCACCGTCGCCAAACTCTCTCAGTCCATGTCTAGATTGGCGATGGGGATGGAGCTGGCCGGTGATTAGCCGCAGAGAGGGAGGATGATTCAGGGACCCTGGTGTTGACATTAGTTTCAAAGAAGCATTATCCCCAAATATTGTTTTCGATTTCACAGCAATAAGTTACCAAAAACTCACGCTTCAAAAACATGAAGGATGAGGTCACAAATTTTGCTGTAAAATCTCATTTTAGTGATTTGATTACATCTGTGTTGCAGAATGCCGATGAAATTCGAATGATGTACACAAATAAGGCATTGCCTATGACTATTGAGTATTAACAATATTTATTTACCTTTCTTCTTGAGATAAATATGCACTACTACAACTTGCATCCCGACAGACGACTGATAAAAGTCCCAGAAGTACCGAGTTTGACTTAGAAAGTCAAGAGTGGGCTAAACAGATTTATAACAAAACCACCATTTTGCATCATAACATAGGAAGATTATTGTTGAGCAATAAAATAAGCTCAGCATATGCATTAGATGTGTATAATAACATATATGAATATGATAAGTTGATATTAACGCATACGTACAAGTGACACAAAAGGAAACCCAAGCAAGACGATTATTTATTTGTGAACGATACATACATTATTATACACACATTACACGACACAATCACGTACCCTCCTGCCCTTGTTTACTTTAACTTTCCTCTTCTTCTTTGAAAGCTTTTTCTCCAAGTCCTTCACTCTTCCTGTCAGCTCCCTTATCACCCCCAACTGATCAGTCCTGCTTTCATCAGCTCCTCCACCGCCGCCCGAAGGTTCTCGTTCTCCTGCATTAGTCTCCCGTCACCTTCATTTGCCTTCTCAGACACCATATCCGTTTGCACATCTCCAGAATCCACCACATTCTTCTTATCGTCCGCCTGCATCATGCTTTCAGCATTAGCCAAATCTTCACTCTCAGGTTGCTTCTTATTAACCTCTCCAGTGTTGTCTTCAAGCTCATATCGTCATCATTGTCGTTAGCTTCAACATCACACTCGCTTGCTACCTGATCGCACTTCTCTTTATGCGACTCATCAACCATATGACAGTCTTCATGTGACTCATGATTCTCCTCACACAACCCAAGAGCTTCATCACATTCAACTGTTGCCTGATCTTTATACGATTCCAGTTGCAGTTCATCACTGGTATCACAGCCTTCTTTTGACTCTGTAGCTTCCACTTCATGATTCTCTTTATGCAACCCGAGAGCTTCATCACATTCAGTTGGTGCCTGATCCAAGTTCTCTTCATGTGAATCCAATTGCGGCTCACCAATGATATTACAGCCCTCTTGTGTCTCCGTAGCCTCCACTTCATGATGTTCTTTATGGAACTCCAGAGCTTCATTACATTCGGTTGCTGCGTGGTCCAACTTCTCCTCATGCGACGGCTCGTCGACAGTATTACAGCCTTCTTGCGACTCTGTAGCAGCTCTCACCTCATGATCTTCACAAAGCCTCACAGCTCCATCACATTCAGTCGGTGCCTGATCAAACAACTCTTTATTTGATCCCAATTGCGGCTCACCAATTGTATCACCGCCTTCTTTTGAGGCAGTAGCTCCATCACATTCAGCCGGTGCCTGATCAATCTTCTCTTTATGCGACTCCAGTTGTCGCTCACCAGCGGTGTTACAGCCTTCTTGCGACTCTGTAGCTTTTACCTCATCACATTCAGTTAGTGTCTGATGGAACTTCTCTTCATGTGATTCAATTGCGGCTCACCAATGGTATTACATCTTTCTTGTGATTCCACTTCATGATTCTCACATATAATCGCATCAGATTCAGACGTTGCCTGACCGAATTCGTCTTGTTCAGCGTTCTTCTCCAATTGTTGCTCGACACTGGGCGTATTACAGGCTTCTGAATCATCTTTGTGTTCATGATTCTCACATATAACTGTATCAGATTTAGTTTGTGCCTGATCAAATTTTTCTTCTTCAGTTTTCTCCTAATTGCTGCTCAACGTTGTGCGTATTACAGGCTTCTGCATCATATTTGCGTTCATGATTCTCACATAAACCAGTTTGGGCTTGTGCCTGATCAAGCTTCCCATCATCAGGATGCATAACCGGTTGGGGGCTACAATTGGTTCCCTCACTTTGAGTTACAGATTTCACAAGAGAATCAAGTTTCTCTTGTAAACCACAAGCTCCTTCGCGACCGATTTCCTAACCTCTCGTACGAATGGATGCAGACCCTGAAAAACATCATATCATAACATTACATCTCCGGTTTAATTTGAACAACATTAATCTATAAAAACTCGAATCAGGAAAAATATATACCTGGATAGTGTCTAGCTTTAGCAAAAGGCTCATTATGGTCTCCCCGATAATCACTGATTTCTTACCATCAAAGCTGGTGGTAGAGGAGGATGTTTCCAGATCCTGAATACGATTTCTCAGCTCGGAAACCTGTTTTCTAACTTCATTAATTTGCTTCAGTTTCTTCAGCGGCTGTGATTTCCTCACTTCAAAACCACGATACACGGACTGTATAATCAAAGCCGCGTCATGTTCTGATATATTCTTCTTTTCTTTTACTTTACTCTTCTTACTTTCGTCTCCTTTTTCCTTTGGCATATCGCCATGATTAGCAAGATTAGCGTGTTCGACCTTATTGGCATGATCAACAAGATTAGCTTGTTCAACCTTTAAGACCTGTGCCTGCTGCTGAGAAGGTTTTGGACTGTTCACTGGCGACTCGTTTGATCTTCCTTTTTCACCAGGACTAGGTGAGCGTGAACTTTTCTTCTTTTTTGGCAGGGGATCAATACGAAGACAAACCGGTGGTAATTTGGACGCCTTCGGTGAAGCCTTGCTTCCGTTATCCGTTTTCCCCACAGAATCCGAATTCGTATCTATGCTTTTCAGGTTCTTCTTTTCCTCATTTGTACTCGCTTCTTTTACCGGAATCACCTTCTGGACAGCATCCTTGTTAGCAGCCTCCTCGTTTGCAGTCGCTTGGGCAGCATGCTTACTACTAGTCTCGCGCTGACCGTCACTGCCCGAACGCTCATAATTGTTCTTCATTGTCCTCGCACTGCGTGAACCCTCATTGTTAGCTACTAGATCAAGATTGTTCTCCTTGGTTTCCTTTCCCACTTGATCATTTTTAGACGGCAACCAAAATATCTTAAACGGGAACCGCTTATCCTGTTCATCTTGGTCCACTTCACCATTTCGACCTTGTTTTAAAGGTTCAGGAGGCTTTAATGAAACAGGCTCATGAGAATACTTGTCATTTTCATTTGCCTTTGATTCCACGTAGCTACGAGGGACCCACATGATGGGATAATCAGGACGGTCTTTCAACAATAAAGGAACAAGAGAGTCACTTGTTTTGTTGTCGACTTGTGATTCGACTTTGTAGAATAGGATGGTTCAATTGCTTGTGTATTATTCCATTGAACTCTGTATAAATACAAGATACAATCCCCTATATTTGGGAAGAGATAAACATACAATTAATGATAATCTTTATCTATATTTACAATATTCAAAACTATTATCTCATTATCTATTACACCCCCGCAGTCGAAGCAGGAGGTTGGCGGATGTTGAGACTGGAGCGGAAGTCATCAAATAGCACACGAGGTAGACCTTGGTAAAGATATCTGCAATCTGTAAGCGAGTCGGTGTATGAAGAATCCGAACCGTACCACGCTGCACATGTTCACGAACAAAATGAATGTCAAGCTCAATATGTTTTGTGCGTTGGTGTTGCACCGGGTTGTTGGATAGATAAATAGCACTGATGTTGTCACAATATACCAAAGTAGCAGTAGAAATGGGCTTGCGCAACTCAAGCAGAAGATTACGTATCCAACAAATTTCAGCAACGACATTCGCGACCGCTCGGTATTCCGCTTCAGCACTGGAACGAGATATAGTAGACTGGCGCTTGGAGGACCAAGACAGGAGCGTAGAACCCATATATACGCAGTAGCCAGAGGTGGATCTACGTGTGTCTGGACACCCAGCCCAGTCAGCATCAGTATAGGCCCGGAGAGAAACATCAGCGCAGGATGTCAGTGTGAGACCATATGCAGCAGTGCCCTGAATGTAACGAATTATTCTCTTCAATGCGTTCCAGTGATCAGTGGTCGGATGATGCATGTGAATACAGATTTGTTGAACTGCATAACTGATATCAGGTCGAGTGAATGTGAGATATTGAAGTGCACCCGCAAGACTTCGATAGAGAGTAGGGTTATCAAACGGGGCACTAGAGGTGGCACTGAGCTTCGGTTTAGAGTCAACCGGAGAGTAGCAACTGGATTGCAATTTTCCATACCTGCACGACTGACAATATCGAGAGCATAAGACTGTTGAGAGAGAAACATAGAGTCACCCGAGCGAGTGACAGAGATACCCAGAAAGTAACTGAGAGGTCCAAGATCTTTCATAGCAAATTCAGCCGCAAGGCTGCCCATAAGTGTCTTTCGCAGCGCCTCAGAAGAAGTAGTGAGGATAATATCATCCACGTAAATCAATAGGTAAGCAACGTCACCCCCGTGGTGATATGTAAAAAGAGAATGATCACATCTACTCTGCACAAAACCAATAGATGTGACAAAATCGGTGAATCTTTGGTACCATGCCCGTGGAGCCTGTTTTAAAACCGTATAAAGATTTTTTGAGTTTGCAAACGTGATCTGGAAAGTCACGATGACGAAAGCCCACGGGTTGGTACATATAAACTGTCTCTGTGAGGTTCCCGTGAAGGAATGCATTGGTAACATCCAGCTGATGGATGGACCAAGACTGTGAGAGTGCTAAAGTCAAGACTGTCCGAATGGTGGCAGGTTTGACCACCGGACTAAAGGTTTCCCCACAATCGACACCGACCTCTTGTTTCCTACCATCACAAACCAACCGAGCTTTGTACCGTTCAAGAGTTCCGTCAGACCTGTATTTGTGGCGAAATAGCCACATGCTACGTATAATATGCATGTCAGGACGTCTCGGGACAAGTTCCCAAGTCTTGTTTTTAATTAAGGCATTAAATTCGTTTTGCATGGCATTATGCCACTCCGGGTTAGACAAGGCAACTATGGGGGTTTTGGGGACAGGTATGACGGTGGTGGTGGAAAGGTTGAAAATTTGTTTTGGTTTGGTGATGCCGGACATAGCTCGGGTGGTCATAGTGCGATTAGGTGGCAAAGGTGGTGGGTCCGGAATTGGACCAAGTGAGTCAGAGGAGTAAGTGAGGGTGGAGGCCGAAGCAGGGGTAGGCTGTGGGGAAGGTGCGTGAGGTGGTGTGGAGGGTGTTGGGCCGGAGGTAGTGGGATGGGTTGATGTGGACGTTTGGGCTGGGAATAGGCGGGTAGGGTGAGGGAGTGGCGATTGGGCTGTAGAGGGGATGGGGTGAGGTTGGGCCTGGGAATGTTGGGCCGTGGAATTAAGTGGTGGTGTAGTTGGAATGTTATTGGCAGGAGGGTTGTCAGATGGGGTATTGGGTATGGGTGGATGTAGGATGGAAGGGTGGATAGTGTCGTCTAGGAAGGAGTAGGTGTGACTTGTGGATTTAGTTTTTTGTGGCGAAGGGGAAAATGGTTTCGTCGAAAATGACGTGGCGGCTAATGGTGATAGTTCGGGTTTTTAGGTCTAGACATTTATATCCACGGTGGTTGGAAGGGTATCCAAGAAACACACATGGGTAGGAACGGTAAGCAAGTTTGTGAATAGTGGTGTGTGGTATGAGAGGGTAGCAAATGCAACCAAACACACGAAGGTGATCGTATGTTGGTAGACACCCGTATAGGCGTTGTGTGGGGGTTTGGAATTTATGAATTTTGGTTGGGATAATGTTTAATAGGTAGGTGGCAGTCTCAAGGGCGTGGTGCCAATAGGTATTGGGTGTGGAGGAATGGGCTAATATGGTTCTCATGAGGTTGTTTATGGTGCGGATTTTGCGTTCGGCTTTGCCATTTTGTGATGAGGTGTGGGGGCAAGAGAAACGGAAGTGCATGCCATTTAAATTGCAAAAATTATGGAACTGGTTGTTGGCATATTCACGTCCGTTGTCACATTGGAGTTGTTTTATTTTGGTGTTAAATTGGGTTTGTACAAAATTATTAAATTTTGTAAACATGGCAAAGACTAGGGCTGAGCATTCGTGAGGAACCGGACCGACCCGGGTATAACCCGACCCGACCCGAGACCGAAAAGCATATAAAACCAAGAACCGGTACTCGGACCTACTTATCCATTACGGGTTTCGGTTATCTTCGGGTCGGTGCTTCGGGTAGACTATGAAGACCGAGACCGGGATGGTATGAGTAAACCTTTGAGTAAGGTTTCTTCGTGTTCGCTTTACACAGTTGAGTTCTCTTTCCCACGTATTTGAAGTTGCAGGCGATGCATATAGAAGAGAACAAATGGGTGAAGTGTATTTATTCTTTATTGGGTTTCAAGAGAATAAAATATATAAAAATATAAGAAAGTATTTGATAGTGACCATTACTTTTTACTGAAGTCTGACCACTTTCAAAGTAAAAAAAATGAATATATTATTAATTAATAGCAAAACTTACTTTTCTCGATGGATTTCTCTTGTCAATGATCCCATCCATACATTTATGATCCAACGGTCAGTGTTTCATTTCATTTCATTTTAGACTTTGAACCAGACAAAATAGAATTTGAGCTCGCTTTTTAGGAAACACCTTTATCTTCTCCTTATCAAGGAGCATGAATCATTTCCAATAATCAAAGAGACGTTGCTTTCTTTACATATTTTGCTTCAGTACTCATCTTCATCAACATTAATAGTCATACTGAGTCAGTGCTTCGATCGACTTTGTTGCATCATCAGTTCAGGATTTTGACTTTCGGTTTTCCTCGGTTCTGACCCGAGAACCGACCCGAACCCGAATAGTGGAAAATATAGGAACCGAAGACTGACCCTAGTGCAACATTTCGGTCCGGTTTCGGGTACTTTTCGGGCCGGGTTTCGGTTATTTTCGGGTAAAACCGAAATATGCTCAGCCCTAGCAAAGACATCGGATTTGTGGGCTAATGGGTAGGTCCAAAGAAAATTGGTGTAATCGTCTAAAAATAAGACGTAGTAGCGGTGGCCCCCGTTAGAAATAATGGGGGAAGTCCAAACATCACTGTGCACAAGATCAAATGGCATAAACGTACTTGTATTAGAATTAATGAAAGGAAGTCTAGTGTGTTTCCCAAAAATACAAGCACTACAAGTCTTATTATTTAATGAACCACAAGAAATAAAATTAGAAGACTTTAAATTTTGTAAAATGGCCGGGCCTGGATGACCGAGCCGTTGATGCCAGATGTCTTGAGTGATAGCTGCATAGGTGGAAGCAGTGTTGAGACTGGTGATGTTGGACGGGCTGAGAGTGTAAAGGTCCCCCGAGCTATTGCACCGTAGGATAGGTTTCTTGGTCCGAAGGTCCTTCACAGTAAAACCATAAGGGTCAAATTCAACGGATAATTGATTATCAGTTGTAAAGCGACGCACAGAAATAAGGTTTTTGACAAGGTTAGGGGCAAACAAGACATTATTAAGTTTAAAGGGAGGGAAGGGCGGTGGTAGGGTGATGTTGCCTTGTCCTAATACCGGGATGGTTTTGCCATCGCCAACAATAATGTTACGAATAATGTCAGAATTAAAAATAGACGGAAACTTATCAAAACAAGGAGACATAGTACCTGATGCGCCAGTGTCCATGGTCCAAGATGGATCATTGTGATGGATCGCCAAATTGTAGAGGGCCTGAGCGATGTCTGTTGGCGAGTACCCAGACTATTATCTCATTATCTATTGTGATGGATCGCCAAATTGTATAGGGTTTAGGCTCTGATACCATGTAGAATAGGATGGTTCAATTGCTTGTGTATTATTCCATTGAACTCTGTATAAATACAAGATACAATCCCCTATATTTGGGAAGAGATAAACATACAATTAATGATAATCTTTATCTATATTTACAATATTCAAAACTATTATCTCATTATCTATTAGACTTGTTTTGAAGGTTCAGTATGGTTTACTGAAACAGGCTCATTAGAGTAATTCTCCTTGTCATTTGCCTTGGATTCAGTGTAGCCAGGAGGAAGCCACATGATTGGATAATCATGTCGGTCTTTCGACAACAAAGGAACCATTGAGTCACTTGTTTTGTTGTCAGCTTGTGATTCCTCTGGTATCTTGTCATGGTGATTGCAGACACAAGAATGATGGTTGTTTTTGTCATATTCGTACCTGGGCTGTTCAACTGAATAATGTTGTGGTGGAACAGAGTAAGGAGAATATAGTCCATGAGGATGGAAGGAAGGTGGTGGTGGTGGGTAATGTGGGTGAAAGGTGTAAGGAGAAGCACCATAATAATAATAATAATAATAGGGATGGTTGCAACAGCCATGAGGTAGTTGTGGGACAGGATAAGACCATGGTTGTTGATAAGGGGGCATATGAGAAGGGTGGTTATGGGTATGGGTATGATGAGGGTCAGTCCACATGTAGGGAGAATGAGGATACATCATTGTCGAAGAAATATAATAATATTGTTACAAAAGAGTAAATAGAAGCACCTGAAATGGAATCGTAAAACCAATAACTGTTTAAAACTAATTCATACACAAGATAATCCATTTGTCTTGTTTGTATAAAATTAATTAATTAAATTAAAAGAAGAGATGGATTAAATAAAAAAACAAGATATATTCATTCTACAATTAAGAAAATAGAAAGTAGATAATGAATGGGGAGACTTACAGGAAGGAAGGAAGGAAAATAGAACAGAAATAAAATCCACTAAAATCGGTTCCACAAATCCAAATAATTCACTCCAATATCAGTTCAATCTTTATCGATCCACCAACCCAAACGATTATAAAATTTGTCGACTTCGCTTTTAGCCTTTTCCGCTCTCTTTGAAATGTATATCAAATTACCATTACCATTTGATTTGAGCGGCTCCATATTTATAGTGAGCTTCCTGCCTTCCTTGTCTTCTCTTCTCTACGGTTTTCGAGAGACTTCTCGGACTTTTTGCAAAGTAGAAATGTCTGGATATTTCTTGCCACGTGTCTGTTTATATACATATAGATAGAGATATTTAATTATTTATTTCACTGGGCTAATTTTTGGCTAACAGTCAAGCCCATTTAACCCAAACTATCAACTATGCCACCCACCACTCTAAATTGCAACATAATGCTAAATTATCACAGCCTGTTTACATAGAAAAGGTTGTCTTTATATTGTCTGGGCTAAATACCAACACTCAAGCCCATTTTCCCCACCCGAAAATTCCAACCTAAATTAATTAATTACTCGGCAAATACTATTTATTGGTGGCATTCACAAGTCTACTTTGCCCAAATCTCTTTAACGTCCTTACCAGATGAAAGGTCTCTTTGGTAGTATGTTAATAAGGCTCTGAACCTCTGAATGGTTTAGTATTTGGATTGTTTGTTTCAATCTAAAAAGAGTTCTGAATGGAATAATTAAAAGCTGAACCATTCAAACTTGGTGCATAGTTGAACTATACAACACTTAATCATTGAAAGCCTCTTAACCATTCAGACATCCTAATCCTAATAATTCAGCACTTAATCAATCAAACAGCTCCGAAATTTAAAATCTTAAAGCACCAAACCACTTCTCCATCCAATTATCACCACTTCTTTAAAAAACGACTTATTTGTTTTAAAAAACGGTTTATGACTTTATCTCATTTAGGGGTGTTACGACCTAAAAAAAAAGTTTTTAGGGGACAGTCCATTTTCAACATATCGTATATGGGTTGACCCAGTAACTTATTTAAGTTTGAGAATTTAAAAGGATCTTTTATAATTTCGTTTTTTAGTAATTAAAAAAATATATCTTCATGCTACATTGAAGACTATATTTCCATTTTAAAAACATCTTTTAAGTTTGTAATTCAAATATATAAATAAATATTTTTATTTGATTACGTCAATCGAGGCACAATATTTCCGATTTTACAGAATTGATCGAGACACAACAATACTATATATATCTTAACAAATAATAAAATCATTTAATCATCATACCAATTTTAACAACAAAATTAAATGATAAAATAAATTTTCAAAATGTTACTTTCTGTTAAAGAATTATATTACTTCAATCACAACTAATAACGATTATTAAAGATGTCAATAATAATTTATATATAATGAGTAAGGTAATTTGAGACGCGGATGATTTTAATGTCATTTATTTGAATGATTGATTATGATTTTTGATGTTATTTATTAAGTATTTTAATCTTATTTATTGATGTTACTAATATTACAAATTTCATTTTAACATTGTTGACCGACTTTCATTTTGATATTACGACTTTCCTTTAATCAATTGTTACTAAACGTTAATCATCATCTTGATTTCAATAAGTGTGCTAAATTTAAGATGTCAATAATAATTTGTATATAATTGGTAAGGCAATTTCAGACGCGAATTATTTTAATGTCATTGATTTGAATGATTGATTATGATTTTGATGTTATTTATTAAGATTTTTAATTTTTAAGTACTATATTTACACAGTTTAAATAATGAGGTTTTTTTGGCGGTGGCATTTTTGTAACATGTCAAAAGTTGCCTAAAATGTGTGTACAATGGGTCCTTTTGGCTACATTTTGAAATGGGTCTGGGGTTGATTCTTTTGGTGTATATTTTTTTAATAAATATAGGAAATTTATATTACAGCATGTGATATTGGACCCATTTTCTTATTAGTTGTTTTTTAGCTATGTAATCAGTTTGAACCATTGGAGAGATAACATGTAAAATTTAAGCTACCCATTCAAGTAAGTGGGTTAAGAATTGTTTCTTGATTTACTTATCACCGTATCCATATCTTTAGAACAACTATATTTTATATAGAACGTAAATATGGAATACAATGGTGGAGGTTTTCATAAATTATTGAAAATGAGCTGCACTCCAAGGATAGTGATGACAATGATAACAACTTCGAAGGTGAAACATCAGCTATCAATGAGCAAGACTTGGAAGATTTTGATTGAAGTAATGAAAACGGACCATTGGTTGAAGTTCGTTAAGCCTCAACTAAATGATAAGTGTTCTATGCTTAAGCTTAGTTATGATTAGAATATAGATATTACCCAAATGATGTAATGTGTGATGTTGTGATAGTATGCTATGTAGTTTGCAGTTGTCAAATTAAACATTACTTACTCGATATATCCATATTTTTGTTACATTAAACTGTAAGATGACATTTTGCATTTAACATCAAAATTCATACATATTGCATTATCGAACATTTAGTAACCAAAACAAATTGCATAATACAATTCTTATTTTCCTACTTTTTTTTTTCATTTTACTTTCGGGTGAACCGTGGGTCTTCACGGGACTCTAACCTAGTATATATATATATATGTATGTGTATAATCATATACATATAAAACAGATTGTAAAAGGGATATACGAAACCTGTAAGAAATTTCAACCACATTTATGGGTCAATGGCCGGTCAAGTTGATGAAATTCTATAAATAGCTAACCATTCCACTCCAAGTGCAAGGCACAAACGCAAACACAATCAATGGCTCTAAAACTTTATCCACTAGTGTTCGCCCTCGCCCTCTCACTCGCACTCGCCCCAATATCCAAAGCTGGGCAGCTTGTGGTATACTGGGGCCAAGACGGCAGAGAGGGTAAACTTACCGAAACATGCAACACTAGAAAATATGGCATCGTTAACATTGCATTCCTTTCTCAATTCGGGCGAGGCCAACCTCCTCTAATGAACCTAGCCGGTCATTGTAACCCTGGTGAACCAAACGGGTGTGACAAGGTCAGCATAGGTATCCACCATTGTCAAAGCCTAGGGGTGAAGGTCCTGCTCTCCATTGGGGGCGCAACGGACACCTACTCCCTATCCTCGGCCGATGAAGCCAGAGGTGTAGCTGATTACATATGGCACAACTTCCTTGAAGGCCAGTCAAACTCTAGACCACTTGGTGATGCGGTTCTAGACGGTGTTGACTTTGATATAGAACAAGGTGAGCCTCATTATGCTGCCCTTGCTAGAAGGCTACGTGAGCTTGGGGGCAACAAGATTATCCTAAGCGCAGCACCACAATGCCCGTTTCCAGACGCAAAGCTTCAAGGAGCACTAAATACCCACCTATTCGACTATGTTTGGGTTCAGTTCTATAATAACCCTCAATGTCAGTTCAATGACAACAATTTCGACAGCTTTAAGAACTCGTGGCGTCAATGGACATCCTCATTTCCTGGTAGTAAAATATTTATAGGAGTACCAGCATCAAAATCGACCAACGGTTATATTCCTGAGGCACAAATGATGTCCAAAGTAATACCGTTTGCAAAGATGTCCCAAAACTATGGAGGTGTCATGATTTGGAACCGATATTTCGATGGTCTAAGCGGTTATAGTGATGCCATTAAGAGCAGTGTTTAAGACACTCATGATCGTTTATATATTAATTATAAGCATCTTCATTATAAGCATCTTCATTATTCGATTCGATGATCGTTTATATACTAATTAAGTTAAATAAAAACTTTCGTTTTAATGTTTTACTAGCACAATACGAAAGCTGGTACGATGTATTTGTAGGTTTTGACCCGGCTAGTATCTTGCTTGTCGGGTGTAATAATGTTTAATAAATTCATACTTAAAAAACTTATATAAAAGCTTTGCTTCAACTATTAGATCTTTGATGTGTTTAGGCTACACGGTTAGGTGGCGTGGAAATTGGTCGTGGAGCCCTTTCACGTCAGCCCACCACGGCACCACACCGTGGCCTTCGTGGAGTAAGGCGTGTGGCACATTACATTAAAACTTTCACCGGCGTGGGGCAAATAGAGAGTTGAGGGTTGCCTTCCATGAATCGTCAACAGCCACGGTTGTTTTTTAAATTATACCAAATCACATTTATTTTTTACATTCTATATAACCGTTCCACACCATTTTACCCCACAATTTTATTGTATACTCACGAATCCAAATTGAATTTTGAACACCCCAAGCTTATTTCATAATCTTTATTCTATCTGGTGCACTTATGCCAGATGCCCACTTCAATTTTCTTAAATTAGAAAGACTAATAATATAAGTCAAGCAACTGGTTTAAAACGATGATATATGCATAAAGACATTGTTAGAACTAAAATCATATTAAAATGTACTGAAAATTACAATTTGTGAAGGGTTCAACATAAGCTTCTAAGTATACAAAACAACTTGGAGCTCTGGTAAAATTAGCATCATCATCATCATCAAAAAGGATGCAATTTACATACAAAACCATTAATGAAAACCCTATGCATCTCATCTCATCTCATCCAAAAACGAAAAAAACTATCTTTTTTCACAAAGAATTGAAGTAATAAGCTACAACTACACTGTTAAGCCTTCGCTACCTCAAAAGCCTTGCTGCTGTCACCGTATGATTTGTATCAGTTTCTCTCTCTGGTGGCGGTTTAACATACTTCCCAATCACTTTCTGGTGGGTCCGGTTCTTAATTCTCTGAATCTTAGCTCGCGTTTTTTGCTTCTTGCTTTCTTTATCTTTTCTCCATTGGATCCTTTCTTTTTCATAGACTCCTTGCCAGAATACCTCACCGGTTGAAGGCCATAACCACCGTCTTCCAGGGTGGTCCAAATCTGCTTCCTCAGCAAGATCTTCATCCATGGCCTTGAGGGTGTTATAATCAAACCATTTAACCCACATTTTGCCAGCACGTTTCTTGAATTCGTGTTGTTCTTGCATTTCTCCCGTGTGTGGATTTATGTACACCATTCTTCTCGCGCTATGGTACGCCCACACATTTACAACCACCTCCAGAACCCGGGAATAGCAGTTCTTGTCCTGCTAAGACACCACAAGTGTAAGTGTGTAGACCATCCAACCATGGAAATAGAAAAGATCAACAAATATTCAGTCATCTTGTAAGAGAAAAGTAAATCCTAGTTTATTTACAACATACATAGTAAGTCGGGATTTACTGGGTAAGGTGGTGGTTGTTGTTTATAGTAAGTCGGGCAAGTTGAGTAACAAATAAAAAAAAACGAATTTAAAGTACGGGTACATTTGCTCTCCTTGTTTTAAATATATAAATAATTGATGTATAAAATAGGATTACAAAAACAAAATTATCTTAAATATGAACTTACATTTTATTTCATTTCTTTTTCCTTTTTTAGTATTTAAAGGCCCTTTAGGCAATTTTCAACCCATAATACCAATTTGACACCATTCCTTCAAAGGTAATTTTTATTTTATTTGTTTGACCTGTTGCTAATAAAATAGAAATCTAATCAGCCAATTTTCACATGAAAGGTTTAAAATAACTACCTTTACAGACAATTGACGAAAAGCTTACCTTCGACAAACTTAGGTAACACAAACCACTCTGCCGATGCTCTTCATACACTTGTGCGTCTAGTGCATCTACAAACATCCTGCAAATATCATTTTCATTGCTTGAATCTGGTTTCTTTGTATACGTTTAATAATGAGAAAAAAATCCACAAACTAACCTTGAGAACATTACAAACTCAAGGAACGATTTTGTTGGCATGGCCCAGCTATGCATGACAGACCATGTGTCTCCATCTACGGGCATCAAAGGTAGAACTGTATTGTTTATCCCATAGATTTTCTTGAAAGCTTGAGAGAACGCAAACCTGGTACGAATCATACATAAAATAAAATCAGAGCCATTAAGTTTTTCAGAAAAGTAAGTTAACAGATGCATGAGTTCAACAGCCTTACTTGCAATTACCGGCATTTATAGAGTCACAAAAAGACCAAAAATCGTGTTGCGTCGGATTTCTTGGGTCTTTATCCATACGAACCCAAAAGTAGACAGCATCACCGTGCTTCTGAGCTTCTATGTCTTCTAGTAAAGCAACCTCAGCCTTTTCCGACAAAGATTCCTGCTTATTCAACAAGATCGACATTTTTAGTATAAAAATGGTGATGTGGAGTAACTGTCTAAAAAATTAACTTGCCTTCCTGGCTGTAGCTCGCCACGATGAAAATCCAATCCAAGCATTCTTGTGTATTCGGTCAATACGGTTAGCAATGGCCAAAAAGGCTCCAAAATAACCAAGGGTGTCCCGGTAATAAGGTGTGTTTAGAAGGGCAAGGCGAGAAGGTGCATCAATGTCATCTTTTCTTGGTCTTCGGCCCTTTGTGGACTGCAATATCATTGAATTGGTCAGTGTTTGGCTTAAAGTTGGTAGATAATGATTCGTTTTTGTGTAAAGGGTGCTTCAGAAAGGAAAATCTTGGTCTTCCATAATAGAAACCAAATCTTGGCTGAAAAGTCAAAACTTTGAGCCAAAAAAGTCAAAAGAAACCAAAACACTCCAAAACACAATCACACAAGAAATGCTTAAATCTAGTCTGTAAATGGAAAGTCATTGTCCAGCCATAAATACAAAAGGGTTGCCACTAAAATACTTAGAAAACACATTCATGCACCTAAAGCTTAAATCTATCATAGAACACCAACAAGCACAAAAAAATCCACGTTTCACTAAAACACCATGAAGACATAATCATGCGACAGACCTTTATAAACATGTAACCATGCAGACAAAAAATCCATGTTTCACTAAAACACCATGAAGACATAATCCAACAACACTACAGACCCAGAAAAGTCCACATTTTACCAAGTACCAACAAATTTAAAGCTATATAAACATGTAACCATGCAAGAAAAACTCAAACTAGATGCAAAGTGTGATAATCCTTGCAATAAGCAATAAAAACGGAATGACTTACAAGTCCGATACCACGATAAATTGATTTATTGTGCAAAAAAGGCCAAGATCCTTGACCAAAGTATGGTTCATAGATGCACAAGGGTTGACCTGTCCTTTCGAGTTCTCCATCATCCCTTTCATGCAAATCATTCTTACTTCTATCAGCTTTCTTTGCATTTTTGTATACTTCCTCCCATGTTCCCCTTGATTGCTCACTTCTATCCCTTAGCTACACAACATATACACACAAAAAAGGAGAACCTCAAATGTCTTTAAATATCAAATGGTGGATTTAGCAAGTCATTTTTTGTAAAAGGGTAAACAAGTTGTTATGATTTTAAATACTAATACAGCACAGGACAGGCTGATCTGCTAACACTAATATTTTTATTCTTTTAAATTTCAAATAATTAATGTATCAAATATCATCATATGTTCATATGTAATCTTTTTAATAAAGCGACTTGGAGATTGTAAGCATTTTTTATACATATTGGCAGACTTTTAACTACTTTAACCCATCCAACCATTTGACACACTTCACTTACAGCTAAGGAATCGGTTTACCTACCTGACCGGTTGGGGGTAAAATATAACACAAGTCGGCCCCTTTCAGGTAAATGGATTACCATCTACACTCTATAGCCACGATGACTTAAATATCACCAACATAGGATAATCGTGTGGCTTAAACCAGTATCATCAATTCATTATAAATCCTAGAGTAGGCAAGTAAATTAGTTCACATAAAATTTACCAAGAAAACAGATATGCAATTTTAATATTGTCAGAAAGAGAAAAGGACACAGACAGTGGAAAAAAAAAATATACTTTTTTCCATTACCTCATCATCTTCTCTTGTCTTTCTAGCTTTCATCATCTGGTTTCTTCTTTCTTCTTCCCATAAACTGTATACAAAGGTATCATTGGCCGGAACAGCACCTGAACTCTCTTTTTTTTGGGTATGATTCCCTTGACTTTCAACCAGATCTAAGAAATGGTTAACCCTCAAAGTTCTATTAACATATCTATGATCTGCAATGGCCTCAAAAAGATGCCATTGCCACTCTGTTTTGGTATCCGAAGGAATTTCTGATACATCCCTTGGAGATGCAACTTCTGAAGGAAGTTTCATGATGTTTTCTATCAACGAAGCATACCCTTCAACAGATTTCAAAACCATCATGTTTTTAGCCGTATTTTTTCCCGTTGATGCAACATTACGAACTGGAGAAGATAATTTTCCTTCAGACACCACTTGAAGCATTACCCGCGTTAAATCCTTAATATTTTCCTTTGTAAAAAGATGGCCATTTACCCCATCATTGACCTGAAAAGTGAAATCAAATTATTTGTTTTCGTACTTTTGACTTTTGAAGTCAAAACAAACCCCACTTCCAGTATTAAAATGATAAGAAACTACTTAAGCTTCAAAGGTTAAAAAAAAAGGAGTAAGATACATTAAAGAGTTGCAATAGATACTGCAAACAGAAAGGAGTGTTCAAATGCAAAAATATACAAATAATCTAGACTTATTAGATTAAAATTTAACAATAAAGACAACGGATGAGAGGTAGTAGCTTTTACATGTTTTTTAATTATTGATAGGTCGGGAGCAATTATTGGTTTCTCGAGACACATTGCCTTTATCAAAATGTCGGGAAAAGATTGTTCTTCAAGGAATGACCCGTATATTACAAGATCCGTTATGCCCAGAACACCAGTATCATCAATGGCAACATGCTTCACTGTTCCTCTTGGGTAATTAAGGTTCAAAGCAATTTCCTACAAGAATATACATTAACATCAAGTCATCAAGTTGCTTGAATAATAATAAAAAAAAAAAAAGATGTAACCAGACAGCATGTACTTCCTCCTCATGAAAAAATGCAAAATTTGACCCAACATTTGCTTTCACTAGGGCAATTTGACTGTTTTGTCAAATGCCTAAGAATTTATTTAATTATTAGAGCTAGAAAACAAACACTAATATCCAAACAACATCCAAGTAACTTTAACTTGAAGGGTTTCTAAATAAAGAAATAATGGCAAATATAAAAACTTATCAAAACATATTTACCTCCATGGCTGCACTGTAATTATTGGTCAAATCTTGACTCAAAATTATAATCTTGAGACGAGGACTTGATGAATCACCACCAGGAAACTTGGCCAAAAGTGGCAATAAAGCCTTTAAAACAAGAGCATGCTCCAGCCACATTCCTTTATACAGAAGCTCACTACCAACTATACCAACAACAAAATCGTTGATCCCAATATTCATATTTACACGCACATTTTCTTCATGAATGATCGTTGGGTTATCTACTTTGCAAGTTCCAGAAGGAGTTCCAGGTACCACGAAATAGTTTCCAGCATCAAATGCAGCATAAAACATCTGAAAATGAGTAAGATAAAAAAACATATATATAATAAAAGAACATATTTACACAACTAACAAACTTTGTCAAACAAATAGGCATATAAAAGATAATTGTGCGAGGATGCACTAGAAGAATCTTTTTTCTAATTAGATTGCAATTTTATTTCCAGGGTATGCACATACATGATAAAAGGACCTACAATCACATTTTCATTTTCGCCACATCATATACATGGGTACCACAAAATGAAAATGAAAATGAAAATGTCAAATGGCCTATAGTACACCGTAAGATACAAGCCTGATGACAAAATTAATAAAGAGTGTATTAACTCATACATACCGGTAGGGCATAATTTGGGAAGACAACAACTGTAGCCCGTTTAAAAATTGATTTCCAATCATCAATTAACTCAACTTGGCCATTAGAGACATATCTTGCAGCCCGTGTAGCGAGTGTTTTTTCATGAACAGTCCATATAAGAGGTACAGATTTAAACGGTTCCTGCAAAAGGCTATAATAACTAAATTCAGTCTCTTTCAAGAAAATAAAATCGTTGGACAAAAAGTGATTATAACATTAAGTATAACGGCCATGTACCATGAAATGACATCCTTTGCTGCAAGAGAGTTCACGAGTACTCCATCATAGCTACAAGATCAAACAAAATTGTTTGATCAGTATCTTGTGAAGTGATCATTTATTTATAACATAAATCATATATACAATGAAACCGAGTTTGGTCCAATTCAAAACAGTTGGAACCAAGAAAGGGTGATTCGGCTAGTTCTTCTGACCATAACTGTAGTACATACATTCCTAAAGAAGATGCATTATACAACTTCATGTAACTAAAATCTAATACACAGGAGAAACAAACATACCTTAACCAGTCAATCATAATGCCTGATTTATCACTGGCATCCATAATATGGACTGGAACTCCAATAGTTCTCCAAACAGAATGAACAGGCCCATCTTCAAGTGAGTAAACCTGCACAAGAAGTTAACCACATGGATGATTAACTAAGCTTTTTAACCACTTCTTTTTAACAACTCTGGTTCTACATTAAAAAAGCAGTCGCTTTCCTTGCAAGATGAACACATGAATACAAACCATTGAAGAAGTTATATAAATGTTTATGCTATGTATATGTTTAATCAAGGAAGGAGCAATGAAGATACAAATGTATGCAATCTACTAGGTCCATGTTGGCAGGGATGTTCTGATGTGTGATTTAACTGACAATTACATTTGATGCAATCTAAGAGTGTTTGATTTATAGTTATGATCTTCTGATTATTTAGGGTCCTTGATTTTAAAATGCGCAATGCGCTCCAATGCGTTTTGATCCCAAAAGCCGATGCGCGATGCGTAATGCGTGATGCGCGCGCATCACTTATACAACGCTTTTGATATTTATAAAATTATATATAGATAACATTTTAACTTGTTGACGTTAAACACTAAAAATTTAGATATTAAAATAAATAAATGCAAGAAAACAGTTTTAGTATCATGAAAAAAGTTCAATATAACCAAAATAAGCCTGGAACCCTTATGTGTACAAGTAATCTATGTAGGAACTCACTTAACAACTTCATCAGCTCATTGTACAAGCTTATTAAGCACATTCTACTAGCTCTTTGTACAATTTTACTCCATAGTGGTCAGTTTTACAATAATGCACGCATCAGGGCGCATTATGCAAGTGCATCAGGTGCGCATTATGCAATTTAGAGCGCATCATCCTCGCGTCACGTAATAGCTGCGCATCGCATCACCTGATGCGATCTCATCAGCGCATCATGCGCGCATTTTAAAACCAAGTTAGGGTCAAATAATCTTACTTAGGGAAGCAGGTAAGAAGTTGCTATGAGAAAAGTGATTATTGACATGAATGTAAATTTTGTGTATACCATAGTTCCAAGCACCTATCTATATAATTCTGATTCTTCAAATCACAATAATAACTCTAAAAGATGCACATCTCACTTTTCATTGCCAACACAATTTTATAGTGGACTTGAGCACAAGCCCTCAAGTGACTATATACAATAATCCATCCTCTTCAGTCTTTACAGATATATCTTATCTTAGAGAAATAATTGAACTCACAAGCCATATATAACAATTAAATCACTATGGGGTGTGCAGTACTGTTTTGGTAGTCTTGAAACCTATAGGGACCTCATCCTATAACATCTCTTATTGCAGAAATCCATCAATACATTGAAGATATGTCTCTTGATCCATCTTACACTACTTCACCATGTGCCATTCCTACGACTTGATCCATCTTTTAATGCCGAAACAAAGTCATGTGACAATACAAGGGAAATAATAAGACACTGGCCCTTAAATTCTAACATGACATCAAGCTGAAAAAAAAAATAGGTTTGATTATTAATGTACGAACTCGGCTCAATCAATATCATCCCCAACCCTGTCAATATCCGATCGCCAATCCAATTTTCAGAGCCTAACCAATCTCATATAAGATTGAGCTATATACAAGGTTAGTATTAGAAGAACAATACGATGCACGACCTTAATTTAGCCAATACTCTTAACATTATTTGCATGCTTAATTGCTTATATGATCACAGTACAATGCCCTCACTTTTTATTGCTTATGATAACTCACGTGTAAATGATACGAATACCAATAATTCTCAGCAAATACAACAACACGCGGATACCTCTAACTCATAGCCGATCGCCCTGAGTGCAGCTGCAACGGTAACCATCAATACCTGATGTGAATCCTCCAACAGATCTGCAAAAACCTACAAATAGAAAATCTATAAAAAAAAAAACGAAACTAAATGGAGCAAAAGCAGTGGCGCAGCTCTTAAGGGGCGGGAGGGGCGGTCGACCCCCGAATTTTCGCTCACAAGTTCCGATTATATAGTATTCGTATAGAATTTTTTTGGTATATACGGTTTCGACCCCCCGAAGTTTCGGTCAAGCTTCGCCACTGATTAAAAGCCCATTAATGGTACTCACCAAAGCAAGCTGAGGCTTTCTATTCCCAAATCTGGTCACTGTTCTTGACCCACCAAACGAAACATTATTATTATTATTACTATCTTTTTCTGTTTGGAATTTCATCGAAAGCCTGGTGGGCACAAACTTAACAACATCTTCACCAAAATCCAAACCAGAAATTTCTTTCAACAAATAATCTTGTAAAGCCTGGTCATCATGAATATGATTATCCTGTCTTTGTTTGAAGAAATCAGGGTCGACATTGGAAAGAGGGAGAAACAATTGAAACAAGAAGAGAAAGAAGATGAGAACAGCCAAAGCAGAAAGGCAATGGAAGTAGTCTATCTTCTTAAAGATAAGAAATCTTGATCTGGGTCTTGGTGAGGGTTTAAGTAAAGAGTCCTTTCTTTTTAAGGGCAGCACTGGACTAATGAGAGAACCCATTTACATTCCGATTAATCCTACAAAACCCCAATAACGAACAGAATATCGTGATTATTATTAATGTTTATGTTGAATGGGATCAGTTCAAAGAGAAGGATTTTGTTTCGTGAAAAGATAAACAGATCTTGTAATGTGAAGTGGTGCGAAAGGTAAGTAAAAGAGTTCTAGAGAGAGAAAGAAGAGTTCTAGAGAGAGAGTATTTATTACCAAAGCAAGGAGCTGCTGATCTTAGCGGTGGTCAACTCTCGTTCTCAGCTGTACTTTATCATTCTTTGTGTAAGTGGTTATCACTAAATCTAGAAATTCAATGTACACTATATATTTTTTTTAATCGGCTGAGGACATCACCTCGGTATCTCATTTCGAATTCTCGTTCGCATCGTCCCTGAGGGCATAAGCCCTTTCAACGTCAAGGGGTGTATTTTTACTGGCCCTTGAATTCGAACCGTGTACCTCCCCCAGGCGGAAACCTCCCTAAGAAGTAAACCCTCCCACCAATATACACTATATTTATAACAAGTTATTTATTTCTTTACGTAATTATATAATTAAAAAACTAACTTGTTACTCTATCTATTAAAGCACATCACGTTTAGGAACAGTAGTTTAGGGGCAAAATGGTAAACCGTTGATTTTGTCTTCTTATGAGGTGGGACACCTCACGTTTTATACATTAATTTGTATCTGACGGCGCAATAGTAGCTATTCTGTTGTTTTGTGTTTGTCTTCTGGTGAGTGGAACTCACCTTAACCCACTAGTTATTAGAAAGTACTAAAGAAAAACCATAATATGATCTATTCAAATGATATGTTTGTAATTAACTCTGTTTATATAAACTTTCTGCATTTACTATAGTCTATTTTTTACTCTCTCTGTAAAAATATTTGTTTTGTTTCAAATACTTTTGTAACTCTTCGTATTATTGTGTGTAATCACTACATTTGTATGTCTTTGTTTTATTCATGTTAGTCTATTAATCTTCATGTCAGAGCCCATTTGTGGTATTGTGTTTCTCTTTTGTTTTCGATCTTGGTAGAAAGTTTATATTAAACTAGATTTTATTCCGGGAGCGTCCCGGGGTTGAAAAATATAACAATTATAATAATACTAATAGTAATCGTAATAATTATTACTCTTGTAATTAAATAAATAAAAAAATAACATTGCTCTAAGGTGACACCATGTGTTGCAGTGTTGCGCAATTCTTTCTCATAGCTTCTCTTGATGAAGTATATCTATGCATCTTTAGAAGAGTAAAATTCCAATGAAAGCATGACGATTGGCCTGAATTTGAACATCGTGGATAAGAACCTGATTTAAAAGAAAAGATATGATTAATGAATAACCTGAACACTTTGTTTTTTTTTTATTGTATGAACGAAACCCCACAAAAAATAACCGTTTTTTTCTCCGTTTTTTATATAGCACTATGGTACTCGTTGGAAAGATAATAAAACGCTCGTTAATTTGGTGTAATTTTTTTCTTTAAAAAATCTCGTATATAAAAGATATTAACGTTTAAAAATTATGGGATAAAACATAAGAGAATAAAATTTAAATTTGTTTTTAAATTCTTTTTTCTAAAATAACTCAATTTAATTTTAGTAGATTAGGTTTTATATTATTATTTGTTTTTTTTAATTTGCCACATGGCATGACACATGGCACACTCAAGGAGGAGAATGCTTCCTTGAGTGCCATGTCATTAAAATTGCTTTTTTTTATTATATATATAGATTTGTGTAGGTTTAAAATAGACAATTACTTTAAACCAAAAGATGAAAGAATTGTGTTAGGCTGAAAGGTAGTAATTATGCCCAAAAAGAAAACAGAGGCAATTGTACATTATTTCATATTGGAAGGTCAAAAGCTTGTTTATTTCCAAGTTTTCAAAGAGAAATGAGCAGTCACGATTTTATATGGATATTCCCCAATAAGAATTGAATAAGTACATATATATATTTTTTTAGAAAAGGCATGCTATATCACTATATAAACAACTAGCGAGACGCTAGATAAAAACAATTTAATAAGTATATATATATTTTGTCATTTGGATATTTTCAAATTCTTATAATAAATCTTTCTAGTTCTCGTAAAAAGTTCAATTCAACTTCAAACAGCTATGTGAGGTATCATCCTATTATAAGAATTAAACATGAAACACTTGTGACAAAGTATTAAGGGGTGAAATAAAAGTAAATATCATGGTGTACATTAATATAAGTTTAATGATCTAATTATTAGTTTATATATCATTTTCCTTTACATAATATATATATTTGTATCTTTATCGACATGATTTGTAAGGTTTGATGATTAGTGTTTTGGCTAGGCGGTGGTTTGTGGGCCGTTGATCTTCATCTGAACGAGTGTCTTTCTTGCTACGTTACACCTCATTTGTTCTTTTGCTATTTAAGCTAACATGTTTTGTGTTTTAAGGTTTTTACACCTCACCCCCACCGATCTCAATTTCTCTCTCCATTACACCTCATTCGCTATCTGGCAACCTAAGGTGAGATATATTGGGTGTTAAGTCATCTTCTTTGTCCCGCAGCTGCTATAAACAACTGAGTTTATTATAGTATTAAGAAAAAATAGTATCATAGTATATACTTTAATGTGACTAAATATATGGTTTTAGTGGCTCAATAATGGGTTTGGATTTAACGAATATCTTTTTTATATTATAATTCACGATAACCAAGCAACATGCTAACAATCTTACGTTTCTCACTCAATCTATAAATGGACAAAAAATGATTAGAAAACAAGTATTATACTACTCAAATCATCTCTTAACATACTCTAAATATAATTACAAGCATATATGACAATTTTCCTAGTGTTGTTGGCGTTATAAGAGAGAATATGAATAAAGATTGGCGTTATATGATATGAAATATGAATTAGATACACTGTAGGTATGCATGCATGCATGCTCGCTTCACGCCTTCACCTTTATCCATGAATCAGAATTTAGAACGAGGGAACATTTATGGTAAGTCCTATTTATTACACACCTTTTATGCTTTCTTACAACATATACAATCCAAACTACAACCATACTTAACACTACCATTCCGATTCCTTTACCAATACCGACTACTCTTGCTGCATTCCCCATCCTACACACTACAAGTTATTTGTATTAATACGAATAACTTTAACCCCTAACAAAATAAAACGTGCACACACACACACACTTGTTTCAACCCCTTTTCTAGTTGTTTTGGACTATGTTTTAACTTGACAGACAGGTTAAACGATTGAAAAAAAAAATAATAATAAATAAATAAAAAAACTGAAAAGGGAACAAGCCAAGTGCGTCAAAAGTGGCCCCAAGTTGAATTACAATACACACAACTTCAAAATAGCTTTATTTAAAAACTAAGATTGTATTGACTATTTATGCTCTTTTCTAAGAAAACGGACGAAATTGTTGTGGCTGACAAATTTTGTGTTGAACCCTTTTGACCCATTACCCGGTCCACCCCTTTTGACACCCATTATAAGCAATGAAAGTTGTACCTTGCACTTGGACATGATTAGGCCGACCCTTTCAATTGCTTGCTAGTCTTTTGTTTCACAAAGAAAGCCGATAAGAGACTCTTGCTGCGAGCAGGTGCACGCCTAGGATTATCAAATGATCGGAATGGTGTCATTGGCTTGCGACCCTCATCTGGATCCTGGCATTCCATCAATTGCATATTAATTACCAAATGGCTAAAAGATCCTTTCAGTTGCAGAGCCAACAAAATCAATATCATGAAGACTATCTAAATTTTTCTCAAAAGTTTGTTAAGAAAAGCAAAAAATCTACAATCTCCTGAAGCACTTTACTGTAATCCATCTTTACATGGATTCAGAATGTGTTATGCGGATACCAGGATTCTACGGCTCTACAAAGGTGAGTAAATGGGGGTGTATTTAAAATTTGCTCATAGTTATGTTATTATCCCTAACGGGTCAGCTGTGTAACTTAATAGATGTTGCTAAACATTAAACAGCTCAAACTAGTTAAAAGTCACTCAAGCTATATTTTTAATGCATACAACCTCGAAAATTCTTTTATTAGAAAATAGTAGATTATTATCTAAATATATAGATTTTGTAATCATATTCATTGCTAATGGACAAACAGTGTTTGTAGGTCAGACCCAAGCCATGATAATAAATTAACAGTTCTTACACATTACCCAACCTACCTGACCCACCCATCTTACCACCTCTAACATGACTGCAAAAAAAAGAAATTGTACAGCAAGCACCCAGTGTTTGTTGTAAAACACCCTACTTCACAAAATCAACATAATAGAACAGTGACTAAGATGCTCAAATAAAGTCATTGCAGAGGCTAATATTCAAATGAAAGTTTTTTTAATTCCGACATACTCGTTGTGTGATGCCAAGTGTCTGCATTGCTGTACTTGAAGCAGGCCCTATATTCGACAACTGAAGACGAGTTGGTGTTTTTATTCCCATGTTCTCTCCATCCTCTACATAGACAAGTACCTAAATTTAAGTTTCCGGAAACTTATATCAAACTAATATAGCAAATTAAGCAAACTCAAGCATACTGGACGTGTGAACAGATGTAGGAGTAGTACGCCAAGAAGTTTTGGAATCTTCAATGCTGCAAATATATTTTACAAAAAAATTGTTAATTACCATTTCATATTTTGGCTCTAATTTGTTTACTGCATTTAATAAAGAAACTGAGCTGGCAAAATAGAGAATGACAATTGTATAAAACAAATAAAGCCTATAATCTTATTGTTATTAGGAAACATAAGCGTATGGATAACCTCATCAACGGCCGTGAACTCCCTTTCAAAGTAGACTTGGTTTCCGTTGCTAGATGCCAAGAAAGTGTATTTGCAGCTGGGGTGCCTGGATTAGACGCAAAGTATCAGTATATATTTTTATTAATGGACTCAGATGCTTACGATTTTATGAACAATTCTAATACTAGATTATATATAAATTTAGGAGAAAAACCACCCTCAGTCAGTCCTATGGAGTTCCAATACTTCATGTGGTACAAGTTTGACTATAATGTTTGACATTACGATAATTTGTTCACTTTGAATAGTTTGTAGGATCGTAGGAACAACAAACTCTAGAAAAATAAGTGAAATACAAAAGAAAAGCAACATCACACTTACGCTGTAGTCAAACCGTCAAACTGATTTTTTCACAACAAAAAGCCAATCACAATGGCTCAAAAGATCAATCACATTTTACCAATGACAAACTTACGAGATCCTCTGAACCCTCTTCAACAGTCAATACCCTCAATTGACTTTTAGTGACAATAATGGGCAAATAGGATATATTAATTTAAATACTTCCCGGGAAAGAATTTTTGCAGTTTTGATCAGACAGCCAAAAAGAAATGTCGTACTTTTCATGAGTGAATAGAGTATATGTTACCTGATGCAAATTGACGAGACCGTGGTTGAAGATGACTTTCACTTGCATCAGTTTGGATTTGTGGACTAAAATGAACCTTTTTGCTGACAGAATCTAGCTTGAAAAAGACACCATACACACAGGAGCATTTAGTTGTTGCATATACATTGTACTGATCATTATTTAAGTATTTCAGTATATCAAGAAGAAAAGATTCTTACTGGGTAAAATGTAATGCTTGTGATGCCTTGGTAAAACTGCTAACAATTGTTGCTGCCTAATAGCTTCTCTATCCGTATAGGTTTGGCATGTAAGAAGTTGCTTAACAACAAAAAAGAAAATCATATTATGTAGGTTGGTTTAACTTTCTGAACCACCATACACCGATCTTGTAATAATAGCTCCTCTGGGTGATTTTGGACAAAATGTGAATATTAAGATGCCAAAAAGAGCATTGTAACCAGCATTTTTTGGTCCAAAATCCGTAGTCTTATAAACTGTAGTTTTTTTCTTCTTCTTTATTTTTTTTTTTGCAGAAATGGTGATTAGCTTGCAACAAAGGGCAAATCCAGTGGTTTGAGAATCCAATACTAATTAACTATATTATGCTGGCATCAGTGACCTCTTAGAAGAAAATTGAATATCTTACCTGATGTAAACATGTAACATGCAACTCTGTTGATGAAATCTCTAAAGTCTGTTGGTCTAGAAGGTCTGTTAGTTTGTAAGAAACAGTGCCAAGATGGTCAACAGCATTTACAAGCGCTCGAATGGCATAATCTTTCAGGTTATCAAGGACCCTGCAAAAGATTATACAAATGGATAATTCTATATTGAAATTTCGATTAAAAGGGAAACTTGTTCAGTTGTTTGTGGGACAAACTAAATAAAATTGCGGTTAAATATTGAAATGGTGTTGGAAATACATACACTATGACCCATAGTGCTGGTTGCCACCCCAATCATGTAATAGGTTGTTAATATTTAAAACACACATAAATTACAATATGCACAACAAATGAAGTCAATCCTTGATCTGTTCTTTCTCCATATCTATCTATGGGGCTGACATTATGAAGCGTTCAATTTGGTTTTCAAATACCAAAGAAGCATTGTAGTTTAAAGGAATGAGAAATTGTGGACAAATTCATGCAAACCTACTTTCTAATATTTGCCGAAAAATCACATAGTTATATTAAAAAAGCTAAGTATGATGGTTTGAACAGCAAATATCTCATTCATCTACAATTGAGTGATTGACCATGAGACTAAGCTGTCAATGTGATACGTAGTCAGTAAAAGTGTAAGATGAGTCTTACATCTGTTTTTGATCACTGTGCAAATAAGATTTTTCACAATATTCTGCCGCCGAATAAAGCTGAGGCCTTAAGTTCTTGAGTTCCTAAAACAACATACAATAACTAAAGCCGATTAGCAATGCAAAAAAATAGCAATTATTCTAACATCGCAAAGCAGCCTCCAACAATCGCCATTAAAGCATAAACACGTCTCTAATTTATTTGGTAAAGTAACAAGTTGGATATATTATGAAGGCATAACTGGAAGAACAACAGTGATAACTGATAACAGATAAACATAGCTATGACACCTTGGTCAATTTGTGCACCCAGATATAACTCAGCCCTAACAGCAAACTTCAAGAACAACGACATCAAAATTAACATGTCAATCCAACACCTAGTAACGTTAACTAATAATCATCATATCCCAAAACAAACGGGATTATTTTTGTTTTCTTTCCATATTTCAGGTCCATTCATTTCTCCTTAAGGGACAAATAATCACATATTCACCACATAAACCAGTTTCACAAAAGTCGTAGAAACGCCATTAGTTTATTTTATTTGGTAACGTTATTGCAAGAACTAATGTTTTGTTCAATCACTTATAGCATATGATCTGTGAAGTGATCAAACAGCCAACATTTTCTACTTGTACAATTGTTTTCTTCACACGCATTTAGCATGTGCTTTGTTAATTTTTGTGAGAGATTACACTCTATTGATATCACTCATATCAGTAGTTGTTCACATAAAAGGAATCGTAATACGACAGATACTGTTACATTCGGCATCATACAATGAACATGTTAAATGCTTAATGACCTAAACCACCAAAATGAAGCATAAATTTGACTGAACCCTGTATATTAACTTAATTAGGGTTTACTTTTGGTTACAACATTACAAATTAGTTCACATAAGAGGAGGAATCACAGTTTAAGCAACATATAAAACAGTAACCTATAAAACGGGAGAGGTTAAAATAATATTAGATAGTTCGAATAAGGAAATGAAAAGGTGAAGGTGAATAATAGAATGAAGAAGACCTGTAGGGCTTTAACGAATCCAATGCTTTGCTCCATAGACGCTTCGTCAAACGTCATGATTTGACTTGATTCCATGTCTCTCTCTCTCTCTCTCTGAAACAGAAAGAAATAAACAAGTGTAGATTGAAGAAGAGAAAGCGTAGGTTAGATAGAAGATGGTGACATATGTGAATTGAAGAAGCGGTTAGTGAGTGTTTGGGGGAAGTGTGAGAAGGAGGGGGCGGGGAAGAGTTAATTACAAGTTATTCAATGCAAGTCCACAAAGGTGGTTGGTTGGTTGCATACAGATTTCAAGGGAAAACCTTCAACTAACCTCTAATTGCATCAACGCCCCCTATACGAATTTTAACTTGTTTTAGGTTACGCTTAGGGTGGACGGGGTGGTCCGTGATGGCCACCCTGTGATGGCTGTGATACCGCAAAACACCGCCCCTCTAAAATTATAACGGGCGTGATAAACAAATACCGTGAGGTGCATCACGGTGAAAAAGCAACAATGTCACATCATGTTGGTGGGCCATCTTTCTCTAACCAAGAAAAGGTTGCAAGCTTCCAAAAAAATGAGAAAAAACAAGATGGTGGGCCATCTTTCTCTTTATTTTTATTATAAAAAATAGTGTTGGGTGTGATGGAATGAGATGTCACAAGTTGATTGGGTGTGATTGTTTTAGTGATAATTGTGAACACCACCATATGGGTTTAGTGATGAAATGTGATGGAATGATGTGGCACAAGATGATTAGGTGTGATAGTATGATGGGTGTGATGGATTTCTTACCACCCCATATGCCCATAGAGCATCTATAATGCATACTAAACGGACTGGTCCATTCAAGTGAACGGGGGCAAATCGGACAGGGGAGGTTTGTTTGGGGTTGGTTTGGCAGAGTGGACGTTTAGACCGGTTTAGTTTGAAATATGGTGGAGCCATTTTGACTTTTTGAATAAAAAAAATTGTGTGTGTATAAATTAAATAAAATAAAAGGTAAGTAATAAGGTGGAGGATTGGAATGGTCTATGATTGTAGTAAAAAAAATGGGTTTAGAAGGGTTATGGTTTAGAATACTGTGGTATACTGAGGTGGCGGTTTGAAAGAATGGATTTCCTTTACCATTGTGAATGCTCTAAAACTAACTCTTAGGCACTCAATAGTACTTACCTTTATTCATACTCTACCACATCAAAAAAGACCCCAAAGTACCCTGCGCTACATAAAAAAAACCCCAAAGTACGCTAGTATAACCAAACACAAACATTACATAAAAATAAAAAACACAAACATTACATTAAACTAGAAAAATTAAAACACTTAAACTAAAAATAACATAATTAAACTACAAAATATAAACTTATCTAAGTGCAACCTTAACATTTGCCACGCCCAAATGTGAGAAATTTCCCCGTTGTACCGACTTTGGTATTCAATTTGGGGACCACAGTGGTCACGTCCTCAGGCGTATCCGCACCCTCCTCCTGCAAGGTTCTTCGATAATGAGTCTAGAATCGCTCACATTTTTATGCAGGTCGTCTCACTTCATGTGCAGTGAATCAATCATGCGGTTGGATCCTCCCACTAGTTCTTTAAATTGAGCTAGTACACAAGGCCATAAGGATGGCCGCGGCGGTGCTGGTTTGTCTTTGGCATATATGTAAGCGGTGACCAAGGTGCTCTATTCCTCTTCTGTCCAACGTACCATGGATTAAATCGGATGAATCTGTGGGTTTAGAGGTGAAGATTGGATGTTGAAGGTTAGGTCACGATCGAGCTTGGTGGGTTTAAGGGTGAAAACGGGATAAGGATGGTTAGTTTTATAGGTGAAATGGTTAAAAAAATGATCGTTGCAACACGGTATTAACTGTAAGAATGGTCAACATTCAAATTTGGAACCGTTGCAACACGGTATTAATGGTAAGAATGGTCAGTAAAAAATGATCAGATCTCTATAAAAGATCAGAAAAACTAAAATTAGTATGTTGTAACACCCTAATCCTTTACTAAATTCGATAGAATTAGATCTGCTAAGCCAAAAATAGTTACAAAAACAAATGTGAATATATAAGCATGAGGTGGTAGGTTCTAAATAGGCAAAATAGAGGTGCATAAATCGGGTTTTTTTAATACCCGGTTCGGGGTATAAGTAGGTAATGGAAAACCGGATGTTGAGAGAAAACAGGTAGGATTTGGGTACGGGTAGTGAGAAGAGAAACCATACCACATGGACTCGGGTAGGGTATAATCAAGTTCGGGTATAACCCAGTACGAGTTTGGTTTGTAATTTGTAAAAAAATTAAAATAAATTACAATAACATAAATTCGCCTAGGTACAAATTACTTGCTTTATAATGTGGATGTGTAAAAAACTTACATATAAAAGTTGTAAACACAAAAAGGTACTTTAAAAATTTGGGTATTCAACAAGGCGTTAAAAAATCAATATCGGGTAAAGCGTATAATCAATTTCAAGTATTTTATGGTATAAATCGGATGCAGGTTTGGATACGAGTATTGAACTCAAAATATATACCTTACTCCTACTCCTACTCCTACTCCTACTCCTACCGGTGCACCTCTATTTGCCTCGTAAAAAAGAAAGTTTGATTATCGTAAAACTATAAAAAGTTTATATAGATTAAAAAAGTAAAACGGTTACACATAACGCTAATATTTTGTAACCGACTTAACTGTTACATTCATTCATTTGAAACCAAACCATACATACATTATTATTCATAAGCGTTTGATAATGTGTGACCTTTAGCTGCATCATATGAATTCTTACTCTCTTACGATTTGGTACAACATCACACCATCTCCATTTCATCAGACGTTCCTCATCCAGATCTGATCAGTGTTGCAATTAACAAGGTATTATTGGCCATTGATCCAAACGTAAATATATTGTTTCTTTTGTTGCGGTCACAATCTACGTAAAATAATATGTGTTTCTTACGTAACACCAATGCCTTCATTCATCTGTTTATTGTTCCGTTACAAACTTTGTTTCTGGTGTGTTTAGATGAAAGAGACTCGAGTCGATGAAAGCAAGGGTGATACACTCACTTCTCAATCACTTGTCTTAGACATTGAAAAATTCAAGGTAAATAAACCTTCATGCTTACTGTATGTGTGACAGACTGTGTGTTCCATTATTTATTTGATTTTTTTTTTTATGAAGGGGGATTTCTCATATGACGCTTTATTTGCGAAAGTTGTAAATGAGCTGTTACCTTCTTTCATTGAAGACGAGGCTGACGCCGGGGAAGGAATGATTAATATTAGTACAACTGATACTTTTTCAAGTGGCAGGTCAGCTAAAGGGTTGTTAAGTCCCCTTTTTCCTGAAGTAGACACCTTATTGTTAATCTTTAAGGATTCTTGCTCACAGTTAGCTGAACTTCGGAAACAGGTAGATACTGATCGACTTTATAGTCTTCTTCACAAGTTTATTACTCTTAACCTATTCCGTTTTTGTTCAAGATTGATGGAAAACTAAAAAAGCTTAATAAGGATGTTGTTTCACAAGACAATAAACATCGGAAGACACTTGGTGAGGTAATTTGTTCATCTTAATTTTATTCAACTGTAATAAGTATTCTAGAAGTATACTTTAGTATGTATATATAACATTATCTACGTACAATTCGACTTCAATATGGAGGTTTAGAAACTAAATCACTGCATTTTCTGAAGTTTTTAAATATGCAATCACCATTTTCAATGATGGTCCAATATGGATTTACAGCATTTTTATGTACTTATTACATGTTTCAGCACAATCTTATTTGTTCTTAGATAGACACTACTCATTCATAAGGTCTTTATTATATCCTAATTTTCAGCTAGAAAAGGGTTTGGATGGAATATTTAATAGTTTTGCGAGATTGGATTCACGTATTTCAAGCGTTGGACAGACAGCTGCTAAGATTGGGGATCATTTGCAGGTGAAGTTTTACTGATGCCTTCTGGTCATTTGAGTTGATATTAATTGTCTGGTTGCTAAGTTTAACTCAACCTTTTTTGCTCTGTATTACCAGAGTGCAGATTCACAGCGGGAGACTGCAAGCCAGACTATGGAGCTCATAAAGGTATTCTTAACTTTAAGTTGACAGTGATTATCCTTCCCCTGCAAAGTTTTGATGTGACATGTTTGTAACATGTTTCGTCCTCCAGTACCTGATGGAATTCAACAGTAGCCAAGGCGACCTGATACAGTTGTCCTCACTATTCTCCGATGACAAGCGTGTAGCCGAGGCTGCTTCTATTGCACAAAAACTGCGTATGATAACTTTTTTCCACATGCCGGAACATTATTATTATTTTTAAGTATCTTTCATAAACCTAATCTTTAGTAAGGTCTGGAAAAGTTAAATGTTTCTGTTTCTATCCTTTATTATAGGTTCACTTGCCGAGGAAGATATTGGAAGGCACGGGGCAACTATGCAATCTCTTCCAGGAAATGCAGGTGCTAGTAAAGGACTGGAGGTTGCAATTACCAACCTGCAAGAATACTGCAATGGTATAGGGAAAGCAGTTAAATTTGTTTTCTTTCTTTTTTTGTTCCTAACAACTGAAGATTTTTTATTTAGAATTGGAGAACAAGCTGTTGACTCGATTTGATTCCGCATCTCAGAGAAGAGAATTGACTAATATGGCAGAGTGTGCAAAAATCCTTTCACAGGTACTCACTCTGCACTTTGTTTGTTTGTCTAGTATGCAGAAATTTTACTTGATACGGATGTTAAATGTTAATAATTCATGATATCCATTATAAGCTCCAGGTAGTATTTAATTTAATCATCAATTTTTTCAGAAGGAATTTGGATAATAATATCGGCAACAGATTCACTTTTGGCTTACCCTATATATGTGCAGTTTAACAGAGGCACCAGTGCCATGCAACATTATGTGGGTTTACGGCCAATGTTTGATGTAGAGGTGATGAATGAAGACTCTAGGTTGGTTCTTGGCGGCCAGGATTCCACGCCTAGCCACGTTGATGTCAACCTTGCACTATCAGAACGGTACAAACAAATTACAGGTACAGACTTTTTTCTACTTGGTTATATAAGGATTTTTAGGTAATAGTTTGTTATCATTCTTACCATATATATAAACTGTAAGCTCTGTGAATGGATTACAGATACTGTTCGAAAAGAATCAGCCACCATCAGGACTGTATTCCCTTGTCCCAATGATGTCATGTCAATATTGGTTCAGGTATTTGAAATACAATACCAGTCTCCTCATATGTGTCTGTGAACGGCATATAGCTTGGTGATAGCTCTTTATATGTCACTTCATGTTGTTGCTGTTGCCAGAGAGTAATGGAGGACCGAATCCCAAACCTTCTAGAGAAGCTATTGGTGAAACCATCTCTCGTTAACCCACCTCCTACGGTACAAGGTGGATTATTGCTAGTAAGGACAATGATTGGTCATATACTCATTTTGTGTGGATGAACGTGAATAATCAGGTTTAAATATTCATATTGTTATTGTATTTGTGGGTTCAGTATCTCAGAAGGCTTGCAGCGGGATATGAGAGGACGCAAGAACTTGCCAAAGATCTCCGCAGTGTGGGATGTGGTGACTTGGATGTTGAAGGTACAACCTTTTTAAGACCTGCTACGTCATTTCTAGATGACACCATGACTCAAAACTTGACAACAGGCTATACATGATACATCTTGTGACGGATGAAAAATACTTGTTACTGGCTGACACCTAAGTCAAATTTCTTATGACCTTACGATGACACTAAGGCTGTGGGGGGAAATTAAATTTAGCTTCAAATCTAGTGATTAGCCTTACCGTTTTTTACAGATGCAAAAACTAGAGTCTGGTTATTGAAACTTCAATAAAGCCATTGACCAATCAAGTGAATTGAGCTTCCTAATGATAAGTTTCACCCCTATCATTGGTTTCTGACTGGTGGCTTAGCAACCTGTTTGTTGTGACAGTCCTTAGGTTTGAGCTGCATCTTAAATTAAAAAGTAATTACTCTTGCATAAATGTGGCTTTAATGCCTAGAAGTTACAACACCTGATGTAAAGCTTACTAGTAGAGAACTTTAGAACAAGAGTTCTGAAATCTCAGTACTAGTACGTATAACAATAACATTTAACTGTTGGTTTTGTTTTATTACAAGTTTAGTTATGTTAGAACCGCAACCAGAATCTTTATATATATATATATATATATGGCTAATATCTGAGTAGCATAGTAAATGTTTTCTAGACTTTAGGGATGAAAAAGAATGCATCAAAACCTCAGTAAGTTTTGTTGGTTTTGTTGAACAATAAACAAGTTAGTATGTCGTTTACGTACTCTACGGTTCTGATTATAACTTATGTGGTCATGGGCATGTGTATGGTATAAGTTCACTAAGGTTGTTACAAGTCAGTTAAATATATTTTTCGGTTGATTGGGTCATACAGTGTATGTATCCTTTGTTTATAAAAAAATGACTGTTTAAAAAGGTTGAAACGTCCTGTGATTTGTAAGCAAAGCATTGATGAGAACTGTCACAAAGTCATCTGCAGGCTGCAACATCTCTTGTTTTCCTAGCATACACTTCAATGTGATATTCATATGATATTTTCCATCTATGATGCTCAATTATAGCTTCACTGTGTCAAACTAATAGACAACTTAGAATTTGTTAGCCATTTAATTACATTAATAATTATGGATTTGATGAATCATTAAGCATTTCTATATGCTTTTACTGCCATGAAAATATGTTTTTGTCGGTACAGGCTTAACAGAAGCTCTGTTTCTTAAGCACAAAGATATATATGTTGAGTGTGAACGAGCATCTATGAGACAGCTCTACAAAGCAAAGGTTTTTAATAAAACTTCTCTCTTTCTCTGTCTGTCTTGGTCTTTCGTTCTCTCCCTTCACCATCACATCATGGATTATGCTATGCAGATGGAGGAACTGCTTGCTGAGGGACAGCAAGTTCCAATATCTGTTCAAGTGGTAACAGAGTTTGTGAGTTGGAATGAAGAAGCAATTTCAAGATGCATATTATTTTCACATCAGGTAAATCTTGATGCAGACGTTGCATGTTACAATCCATCTAGTTGATTTATTTTGGACTTTTCATGTAGATTTCTGTTACATTGCATGGCGTGGCATATTGTATTGTTCAATGCTTGAGGGGGGTTTTGGGCTGAAGATTTCCTAGTTACTTAAATGTCTTGGTTCTAGTTTCCATTGGTAAACTGTTGTAGTCTCTAACGAGGCAGCGATTGAAAGACTACATTGGTTCATCGCATGAGATATTTTTAAATGCAAGAATTGATGAGCGAAATTACTCTTAACAACAGTACAGATTTACAAGGAAATCAAAGATTGTAAAAAACTGAAGTAGGGCAACATAATATTGCAATAACTTGCCTAAGGAAAAAGACCATTTTTTTAGAATTCAAAAAGCTGTGGAGGATGAAAATGGGAAAAGTAAAACATGCATGAAAGATGAACGAGTCAAATTTTGAGGATTTATATACTTGTAATTGTTTTGCTTGTTTGTCTTCATACAGCCAGCTAATCTTGCAGCCAATGCCAAAGCTGTGTTTACTTGCCTTCTACACCAAGTAAGTTGTCAGCACTGTATGCATGCCATTTCATGCATGTTTATCCTTGTCTGATTCTGATATTTTCATGCTGCAGGTCAGGCAATATACAACAGAAGGGCTTGAAAGAGCTAGAGAGGGCCTCAGGGAAGCCGCGTCTCAGAGGGAGAGGTTTATGTTGGGTCGAAAAGTGGCTTCTGGCGTTGCTTCCATGGTAACTTCTCTATTCACTCCTTAGTCGTACATACTGTATGTTTCTTTCTTTCTTTCATATTTGTATCAAAAAGGAGAGCACTACGACAAGTTTCATAGTCATGACAAACCAAATTTGACATGTAGGTAGAAGGTGCAGCTACTGCTGGTGAAAGCAGCTTTAGGTCTTTCATGCTTGCTTTACAAGGTTGTGGAAGCAGTGTGGCTATAATTCAGCAGGTATGACAAGTTGCATCTGTTTGTACACTTAATAATGTGACAATTTAAATGCTTATTTAAGACTTTACTGGATTGTAGTACTTTGTGAAATCTATTTCAAGGCTTCTGTTACCAGTGGATGGTGCACATGCTGCAACCTGTGAGGAGATGACAGCAGCTATGTCCAGTGCAGAGAGTTCTGCATGTAAAGGCCTCCAACAATGCATCGACATAGTTATTGCTGAGGTCTACATTGAAGCTTTGAGCTCTATATTTTTTTCTCAAGTGTGCTGAATATTTATGTCTATTTCCACACACACATATAATAATTTGCCATAGACATATATTGCATATACGTATATGATGAGTCTCTTTATTCTGCAGGTGGAACGGTTGCTGTCAGCTGAGCAAAAGGTAACCGACTTTAAGTCACCAGATGATGGCCTCATGGCAGATCCTCGGCCTACAATTGCATGTACAAGGTTGTGCAATGTAACAAACTTGTGTTTAAATCTGTAGAATTGTTTTCTTGATAGGATAATTCTTCATTATAGATTTTCTTGCTATTAGGAAAAATTCCTTCTGCTAAAGTTTAAACAAAGAAAGACTTTTTTTTTGTTATAATGGTTGAAGTTTATGTTGAAATTTTTTTTGGTTTTCTTTTTACCCTTGTTTGTTTTTATTCTGGTTTTAACTTATGATTTTTTTTTCTCAGGGTTGTAGCATATCTCTCCCGTGTGCTTGAGTCAGCATTCACCGCGCTAGAAGGTCTTAACAAACAATCTTTTCTAGCTGAATTGGTATGGCGAAATTTCAATTGTGTATTTTCTATGTGACCTTGTGCAGTTGATTATCGGTTCATGTTGAGTTATTTCTTTTATTTCATCCAATCTGATAAGAGAGGAAAGGAATATTATCACTCAAACGTAGCTTCCCGCCCATTCTTTCATTTATTTATAGTGGTAGTTAAGTCGGTTACAACTATTACAATTGTACAGGAATAGCCCCTATAGTATTCTGACTATTACAACTAAGATATTATCTTTTAACTAACTATTACAACTAACTTTCTCATTAATATCCTAATTCCTAACACAATCATAGAGTCATAAGTAGACCTAACTTTTTCCATGCATTAGTGCATGAGAGGCATCAATATCTATATCACTGATCTTTTATACCCTACAATTTATCACCCCTATATGCAACTAATGATGCTATTGATTTTATGATCCACCTTTCTTGACATTTTATAGACGACCTGATAATTTATGAATGTTTTTGGCTATAATAAACTGCACATCAGGCATGTTTGTAGTATTGTGTTATTTTGCATAGGCCATGGACCATGGTTACATGCTTCTGTTGTTTACAATAACTCTTTTATCATTTATCCTGCTACTTTCTTTTGTGTGTTTTGTGAGTATGCACAGTTCCATCTTTCCCTTTCTGCCTATACTTTCTAGTTATTTTTTTGTGATTTTCTGTTAGGTTGTTTTCAAGAGATTGTAGGACTATATCATTCATGATGGATACAGATTTCATGTCTAACATTACTTGCTATTTAGGAATTATATGAAAAGGTTTTGAGGGTTTCTGAAATTTCTAGGTAAGTTCTCTTCACATGTTAGACTGTTAACACAATTACTTTGTTGCTATAGGGAAACCGCTTGCACAAGATACTGACTAACCATTGGTTGAAGTTCGCTTTTAATGCCAGGTAAATATTCGCATTTAATGTGAATATCCATGTGACCATGTTTCATAATTCTTACCCTAAGCTTCCATTAGCAGATTTCTCTTTGAAATGAGTACGCCTCTTGGATCAACATGAATAGATATATTTATTTTATGAAATTTATGTAGCTTGTACGATTAGTCGATTATGCATGCTGATATGTTGCAATGCAATAATTTTGAATAAAAAAACATGCTACTGATGATTTAAAGATAAAAAGGGAGACAAAACAAAAAGGAAATCCATTTTGAAGACTCTTATCGAAAACAAAACTATATATCCATGCTTGTTGCATCTAAACATAAAGCAAAATTTGTGATGCTTGTTGCTTTTACTGTGTATTACTTTAATTACTTCCATAAAAATTTTATCTTTATGCAGTGGTGGACTGAAACTTAAACGTGACATCACTGAGTATGGGGATTTTCTGCGAAACTTCAATGCCCCTACAATTGATGAAAAATTTGAATCATTAAGCATGTAAGTTAAAGTTGTTGCTTGCCTGTCTTTAAGGAGGGTCTTTTGCTGTTCATGCAATTTTCCTAAATTAGTAATATAACCTTTAAATCTTCAGCATGGCCAATATATTTATTGTTGCCCCTGAAAGCTTGTCAAGTCTGATTGAAGGCACTCCGAGCATTAAGAAAGAGGCCCAAAGGTAACTATCCTCTTAACAACATCTGTCCAAAATGATCTATCTCATTTTGAGGACATAACTCATTTTGTGGATCCTATGTGTGTGTGTGTGTGTGTGTGTGTTAAAAGTGGCAGAATGGGTGGGTCAAAATGGGTTCAGGTCAAAAGTTGGGTAACTTTGATGTGTGTAGAAACAGGTAGGGATGATTAGCAACAAAATTTGTCCACAAAATCTTATATAAATAATCTGGGTCGATTATGGCTAGGAGGTTAATCCTATATAATAATGATCCAAGTAGTTAGAATTAATGACTTTTGAGGTTTTATGCACTAAAAACAATTCAAGAACAAAAGAACGGGTAATTTCACTAATGGTAATGGTGAATCATGAGATTGATCTTTGGTGTTGCTTAATTGCCACCTATTTTTCTTGTTAAAAAGCTTTATGTTTGGATCCAAACTTTAGGTTCGTGCAGCTTCGTGACGACTATAGAAGTGCAAGGCTTGCATCTAAACTCAGTTCTGTCTGGGCTTAACCCAAACAATGCACATTATGAGCTGTGCATGTTGGACAAAGACAAGGTATTTGTCTTCTATGTCTCGTTTTTCATATTCGTTTCATGTTTATATGTCCTGCAAAGTATTAGGACGTATTGCATAATTGTAAGTAATTGCCTACAGGATCTTGATTTAACCTTGTAATTTGTTTATTGTCTCTTGTAGCTAAAGATACCTTTAGATGGCCTTTTTTATGCTATAATGTAGTGTTCTTAATCATTATATAGACTCATTCAGTTTATATTTGGAATTTGTTGATCATGTTTTAGGATCATGCACAGGTCGGTTGGAAACGTTTTTGGAATGTTTTGTGTTTAAGGTTTCCAGGTTTATATATATTAGGTGCGTTTGGTTCGCATGTATTGAGTGGAATTCAATGGAATTGGAATTTGAATTCTAACTCTTAAGGTGTTTGATTCACAAAAGTTGCAGGAATTTCAATTCCAATCTTGTGTGTTTGGTTGATAAAGGAATTGGAATTGGGTATGAATTCCTTCAAATTCCTTTAACTAAAGGAATTCAAAATCCTTCCAACATTCGAAGGAATTCAAGTAAACTCATTGAAATCTTCGATCGGCTGACGTCGTTTTGACCTGAACCATTTCGACCCGCACTGTTAGGACCTGCACCGTTTCAAGCCAAACTGTTTTGACCCATATCGTTTCGACCCGTACCGTTTTGACCCAAACTGTTTCGACCTAAAACGTTTAAAACCGTACATTTTGACATGCATCGCTTCGACCAGAGCAGTTTCAAACCATAGTTTATTTAAGTAGTTTATTTGTTTATGAATTAAGTATGAAGTTCAGTTTGAATAAGTATTAGAAGTTAAATTGTTCGTTGGGTGTTTGTTTTATTCTTATGGTAATAGTTGATAGCAAGTGTCTTCATTGTTGCAGTAGTGAGCTTTTGTATTCCATTTCTTTTCTGCAAGTTTTGTGGAGGGTTGTGTGTGTATCAAGTATCAATAAGGTAACAAAACGAAGTTGCTTAAAAGAGTAGTAAATGTACCGGGAGATAGGGGACCACCTTCCGGTTGAAACGATATCGTAGCGCCAGCCTTCGCCTGAACTGTAAGCATCCCTGTAACCCTAACCGTCACCATTACCACCATCCACAACAACCACAGCTTCACACCAGAGCTGTCAACCCACCACAAACGCCACCACATCCTCAAGACTCTACCACAACCAGAGCCTTCATCATTTAACTGTCGAACCACTCCCACATCGCCACCGCCAAATCAGAGACTCCGATTGTACCACTACTGTTGTAATGATACAACCTGTTTCGTATTTTAATGACAAATCTGTTCCAGAGGTTGAGGTTCTCGACACACACGAGGCACGGTTTTGAAATAGAGGAGGCAGTAGTACAGTTCCTGGTACGCAGCTGGGCTTTGAAATAGAGTAGGCTGTAGTACGGTCTTCTAACGGTCATAGATGCAGGGTTCCTGCCATCGAAACCACAACGATGATGGCTGGTGTTACGTCCGTCTTCACCGGTCACCACTACTACCACTGGAAGAACTAATTGTTGTCCTCTGTTACGTGGCATCAGGCGATAAACACAAACCACCATCTACATCATCATTATCCTCTTCCATCACTTATTGTGTCTTTCTCTGTATTCGAAGCGAGAGCTTTAGGTGCAGCTTAAAGGTGGAAATAGGACACGCGTGGGGAAAATTGATGTACACGTAGGGTGGAAACCGAAGGACACGAATGGGGGAGATTGCTTAGGATAAAAGTACTATTCATTACGTGTATCTATAGATAGGTAAATTAGCGACTATGCTTAAGTTGAAGAAATGCTTGGACAAAAAGTCAATTATTCAATGTTGAAATGAAAACAGAACCCAGGATTCAATAAACTTGGTTCGATAAACACATATAATCATGCGTTCACTGTAATTTCGTAGGTATTTTAGAACCCAAGATTCGATTTCCTAGTCTCAACATTTCTAGGGTTTGACAGGCAATGCATCAAGTTGGTGATTCATGGCTACTGCTTTAAGGTCTTTTTAACGTTGAATTTTGTTCGTCAGTCAACGCGTGTTTTAGCAATTCACCCTCAGTTAGAACCTAATTCTGCCTGTACATGGTCAAACAATGGTTGTGAAAACTTGTCTACACCTAATGAATAATCAAACAGACAAACACCCATTTTTTGTCGGTATTATAATCTAAAAGTAATAAATGTGAAATGACTGGACTATCCAAACACACACATGTTTTAGTCTAGAAAGATTCGCAATGAAACCAAAATTGGATATACTTGAATTGGTTTGTTTAAAATTTTTACACTGGATGGATCTATTCTAATTCTCGGTTGCGCCGTATATTTTTTGAAACAAAAAATGTACAAATATAATGGTAAGTCAACTAACAGATGGATTTTGATTCGACTTCAGAATGATGATCTGCAAAGTAAAAGACTCTTGAACAACTTGTACTGCGACTTTCGAGCGATTCTATTTGCTGCTACGGTGCATCATTTGATAGGCCTCTTCAATCTTCTTCTGAAAAAAAAATCAAGAAACAACATGAAAACCACAGGCAGCAGAGAGAATTGACATATGGTTTTGGGATATGATTTTAATACCTCCTGCCGGTGAACCCAAAAACACCTTTCATCACTGAATCTACATCCACATTGCGGGATTTCATGATTTTATCATGGTACATCTTGCTCCCAATCTCAACCATCTTTTCCTCAACCTCTTCTAGTGTTTGATCCACATCCAGTTTTAGCTCTCCTTTTCTTATAACCGTAACATTGAAACCATTTGCCTTGGCTTCCTGGTAGGTATCCTACACTCACAAACATAAACCAATAAATGCTTATTCACGGAAGCTTTTCACATTACAATTACTTGTCATCATCCCAAATATTTTCCTTATTTCTTTTTTAAACAAATGACTAATAGTAGAACACTAGAACCTGCACCTACCTGAAACATGTGTTGTTATCATTCCAAATATTTTCCTTGTTTTTTTTTAAACAAATGACTAAAAAAAGGCTTTTCTTGTAATTATAATATCCAGGCGATAGTTTTTCACTTTTTTCCCATCTATCATTTGAGATTTATTAGTACCTCATGTGATTATGTGTATACAAGAGTAGCACATTGTGTATATGTTACCAATTATAGAGAACAATAAAGAAGATGTAGCCCGTCCGTTTTCGGTGTATTCATTTTCTAAGGACCTCATGAACAGTTGCTCCATCTAATAAGGATTTCAAAGAAAACTTTTAAACATTTTGCAAAACAAAAACAGTATTCATCATATATTTATAAAATTAGGATCATTTACTAACATCGCATCTATCCTGTGGTAAATTTGGTCCATTAATTAATTTTCAGAACGGGAAAATTGTAACACTTAAAAATTTCATTGGGACATGTTTTTGGCATGGAGGGATTGAATACAAAACTTGGGTCTATTAAGAAAAGAATACTAACCTTCGGCAATTGTGGCACAACAAAAGCATTGCCATTTCCAAGCATTTCCAAATGTGTCTGTATAATATAGCAAAGATTCTTGCAGTCACCAGCATCTTCAAAAGCAATAATATGATGCGGTTTTGGATCTAGTTCAAGATCTGATGCCATCTCCAATGAATAGAATCCTATTCTCTCATCTGCATCTCCATCAATATACATCTCAATGCACTGCAAAATTTGGAAACATAAATTAAAACCGGCAAAACGGGCGGGGCGGGTCAATTCAAAAAGGGTTTTATTGGTTCGCGTTGGAATGGGTTCAGGTCAAAACGGGTTTCGGGTTGGTCTGGGTTTAAAAAAAAACTTCTTATTAGTGTTTGCATGTAAAAGAAAAAGAACCTGTTTGACCCGTACTTGTATTACTTTACCCAAAACCACCCATAATTGTATCAAAAAAGCTCAAAATGACCCAAACTAATGTCTTTGGGTCAGGAACCCCCCCCCCCCCCCCCCCAACACACACACACACCACCACCACATAATAATAATAATAATAATAATAATAATAATAATAATAATAATAATAATAATAATAATTTCACTTCTCAACCAGGATTTGGTGATTGCATTACAGCATATAACCAAGTCAACATTCAACAAAAAAAAGTATGTTGGTCGTGTCTGTACAAAAATCCACCTGTTTCAAGCTTGCAATTTTATCGGTGAACAAACAGTGAAAATAGATGTAGAGAATTATTATAGTATGCAAGAAAGAACGATATTGGACTAAATGTAAACATGAAAATGTAAAAAAAAAATTTAATAAAGAAAAAAAATCATTGAGCTTGAAATTATGTCCAAAATCTTGCATTGTTGCACAATATATCTTTCTTTTTGCAGTATCTCAACGACAATATTCCGATTAAAACAAAAGATTTTACTGGATTGTTGATAGAATTCCAAGACTAAAAAATGTAAAGTGTTTCTCAAATGTAGGGAGGGGACATCATTGGTCTTTCTTACTGTTTGGCATCAATGGAATGAAAGGAGGGATACTTACTAGTAGAAATGGGAGATCAAGCCACCAATAATAATCTATTTCCTCCGCGTCTCCATACTCACTGTACTTGCTGACAACGGCCTGTGGTCCAAACAACTCCATTTCCCTCTTCAACTTATTGATTTTTTCTGCAATGAACTTCTTCCCTTTTTCAGGAACCTTATCCATAATATCAGCAGCATCTTGTATCTCTTTCTCGGTAATCCATCGGTCCAAGTCCTTCCCGATATCCTTCATAGCAGCTTTGGTTTCTGGATCATTCTCAGCATTATAAGAATCTATAAATCCGCGAGACCATTTCTTAGTGTGCTGCCAAAACTCTTTACCGGACTTTTTGCCAGGCTTAATAGACCCATCACTCCCTTCTATCACAGTTTTTGAACTTTTTAAATTCTCGCTTACAACCTTTTTGTTGCTGCTAAGAAAATTTTGTGAATCAAGATCCATTTTCCCCAATGTTTCAGCAAAAAGTGCCTTCCTCTGATCTAAATAATCATCAAGGAACTCTTGACTCATTGTTGTCGTTGGTGGAGGTCCCTTCCATCGGGGTATGATCTTCTCTGGAGAATCATACAAGCTAATCCCATCTAAAGAAAATGCCATAAGAATATTTAAATGATAATGTTTTATCCGAAAAAGGACTTTATCATAATCATATATTACAGAAGAAAAAGAGACTAAATACTACAAAACAGTAATCAAGTTGCTTTTGAGAATAAAGCTTATTATTTAAACAAACAAATAAATAAAATCAGTCCATTTGAAATATAAAGCGTCTCAAAAATATATTAGAGGATGAAAATCAGTTCGATTGAAATCAGAGGGAACCGAAATGCATCAACAGACACAAGTCGACACACCAAAGTGTCTGTAATATAAAGCGTCTCTAAAATAAATTACCTGCTCCGTAATCAAGATTTTCAATATTGGAATGTAGATATTCATGAAGATGACTTAGTGTCTCGTTTTCTTTCTCAATTTTCTTCTCAAGACCTTTGAAAAACAAGGCCTTATCTTGAGCATCCATAAGATAGAAGGGATCCCGGCCCATCAGCTCATTTTCTCGTACTTGGAACACAATTTCTCTAAGCTTCTCGTCTTTCATCCATTCAAATTCGCTTTCGTTATCATCACGTTCAAGCTCTGAGACTAAATTTATATCTTCCTTCACTTTTTCTCTAGCTACCATGTAATTGTTTCTAAATCCACCTCTAATCTTCTCAACTAGTGGCTCAAATTCATGAAAATTATCTTCGATCCACTTCTCACGATTTGCTCTTCCTAACTCCTCACCACTACCTTTAACGCACTCATCTTCCGAATTAGTGTTTTTATTCAAAAGATCCCCATCTCCCCCTAGACCAGTATCCTTCCAAGACTGGTTTGAACTTGGTGTCGTATTACCAAACACACCATCAACACTAGCCCTCTTTGGAACTTCATCGAAGTTATTAATCTCAGGTTCTTGTTTTTTCTCTTTCTTGTGAAGATATTCTCTTGCTTCCTTAACAGAACTAATAATCCTTAACTTCATTCCAACCGGTTTCTTGTCAAGTACCTTTTCCATATCCAACCCTTTGCCTTCCACAGCTTGCGGAACGTCCAGCCTCGGAACATGAGAAGAAGAGTTTCCTACGTCTTGAATACTCAATCCACTGCTGACATCACCCTGTGGAAGCACGTCCTTTCCATCTGGTTGATTGTCTATACTTTCTATCTGGCGTGCATGCCTTGCCATTGCTCTAATTTCTTGAATTTTGTCCAAAGAGGTGTTATCGTCGTCCAATGCCTTTACCTTCACAATGCTTTTCATAAGCACTTCCTTATCTAGTTGAGGCCTCTCTTTAAACACCGCCATTTCAGGCTCGGGCTCCTTAGAATCGTGGATAACTTCGACACTACCCTTTATGGAATTTTGTTTGGCCATCCTTGCTTTAACTTTCTTCTCAACATCTCCTTTTCTAAACTAGAATACTCTTCCTTCTTCTTCTTGTTATCTCCATTTCTTTTTCTAAACAAAGCTATAAACAGAAGAAAACCACAAAATACCGATACTCCAACTCTAGATAGTTTGGCAGGGTTTACGAAGTTTGCAAGTGAAGAATTCGGTATCTCAATCTGTTTAGATAACAACTTGTCATTGTGTAGTGCATGATTCAGGTTATATATAGATGGTGATGGTTCATGTTGATTAACATCTAGTTTGCGTAAAAGCTCTGCATCAGCGTTGTGGTTCGCAGCCCAATTCTGTAATAAAAGTGCGTTGGACGTTGAAGCATCATCCAAATTGGAGATAGGAGGATTGTGAAGCACCACCTGTTGTTGAATGAGCTTTTTCCTCAAATGGCTTTGCCTGCGGCTGGTTCGTCGGTCGTTGAAATGAGCAGAAACTCTGAAATTTGTGGAAGTTTGGAAGGGGAATATGACGAATGTCGATAGGTTCTTCTTCTTCTTGTTGTTGTGGTTAGTACTAGAAATGTTAACGGAATAACGGTTGGAGAGGGAGAAGATATGTGGGAATTGGGTCTCCATAAACAACAACAACAGTGGGTCTGAGGGCTAAATCCACATATGAACAACAAGCGTTCCTTGTACACTGTATAAAAAAAGCATGTTACTGAGTGTTGTGTCGAATACAAAGAACCTACTAAAACTGACAGATGTGAAGCAGAAGCATGTAAAGCACTAAACAAATTCCACCCACATGTAATGAGCTTTTGAGCTCTTATAAATATTCACAATTAAAAGATGAGATTTTGTTGCATAATCATTCAATTAGGCAATAGCATATTCACAATTTGAACCTAATTAACAACAACTCCATTCCATTAGAAAAATTAAAAGAGTTAAATAAATTTATTAAGCATTTAGCAAAGGCAGAAGATAAAAGTTTACTACCTCTTCTGAATCATCAATGAAATTTGGGCTGAAGAAATGGGGTGAGGGACGAGGAGGACAATTTACTGAAATATGGAACCCTAATAAATAATGACACAATGCTCGAAAGAAATTTAATAAGAAAATGCAGCAGCAGCAGGACAGGTAAACCCTTAAAACAATTACCACGACGATATCAATTCAAGGAACAAGGAGTAACACCATCTCCAATCCAATGCTAAATGCGCTATTCGCCCTTAGCTGCCACATCATCATCTGTTAAGTTAATGTTCTTACAAATCCTTAAAATGTCAATGTTCTTACAAATTTTTAAAAATCTTAATTTGATCTCAAACCCTACAAATCCTTACATAAAACTTTTCTTTTTTAACTTTGGGTCCGCCTCGTTACAAGAACTAAGGTAAATACATGCCCTTGTAGAAGGGCACCTCACCTAAGAGCTCCTTAGCACTATGTTCCCGAGTTTAACAAATGAAGGAAGATAAGGGAAAAAGAATTAAGGAGGGAAAAGAAAGAGAGTGAAAAGAAAAGATTTAATTAACTAGTGTGTTCCCGAGTTTGAAAGAAATGGAGAGGAAAGTAAGGATTTTATGTTTAAAATGCCATTTCCTTCCAAATCTCTCCAATTTGGAAAGATGAAAAATGAAGGGAATGAACCAAAATTTCCTTCCATTTCCCTTCCTTTCTCTCTTTAAAAAAAACTCTGGAACACAGTTTTTCCAAACATCCTTTCAAATCATTTCTTTTCTTTCGTTAAATGAAACTCAGGAACACAGTGTAGAAGTTAGAATAGACACGCTCCATTGCTAAGGGCCTCTAAAGGCTTCATCTCTAAGGGCCCATTGGAGATAGTTTAATAACACTTCAACCCAATCTGACCCAAGATAACTTACTAATTAGACTGTTTCGTCTACGTGTGGTCTGACCAAATTGTCTACTTTAATTTAAAAACTTAACGGTCGTTAACTTTGACTGTTAAAGGATGTGTAAAAATAGTCTTTCTTTATTTATTTAATGAAGAGAAAATTGAAAAATAAAATAAACATGTAAAATGACACTTTTACCCCTCTTTTAACATCTATTTTTTAACGGTGGTTAATGTTTTGGATTAAATTGACATGTTTTGAAAACGTCAGTGATGAAAATGGCACGGAAAAAACATTTAGACTGAAATGACGATTTCGTTAATCCGTATCAACGAAAATGACAATTTAACTTATTTGCTCTTTACAAAACAACCCATACTCGATCTATCTAGTATGCAACACTTTACCAAATATTAAACCAAAGCTTTTGTCCACATGCAATACAAACAACTTTTAACCATTATTTTGGTCACTTAAAATAAAAAATAATACTAAAATAAAAAATAAAAAATGATAATAATAATAATAATAATGAATTCACATTGTATTACTATATAATGTATGTTTGTAACTATGGATGGAAGTAGTTGAACATAATTCCTCTACTTTATCTCTATCTTTAGTATTTCTTTTCTTAGCACCTTGCTCTTCATTTCCCCAAAATTCTTCATATTGATTCTAGATTGAAGTTCCATGTTAGTTTCAAAACTCATTACCACCAAAGCAAACCTCCGCTCCACTCCATTCCAAAACCACAAAAATGTAGTCACAAATCATCAAGAGTTTAATTCAAGTGTGAGGGCATGGTTTTCTATTCACAATTTTCATTTTAAAACGCTGACAACATGTGAGAGTCATGACAGATAGTTTTTAACGATGTTAGTGCTTCATACCTGACATTATAAGAAATTAGAAAGTTAATACCTCAACTGGTTACTTTAAAATCTTAGTACCTAACATTGAAATTTCATGAAAATCACAGCGATTAACAGTGTAATTAGTTCCTTTTTTTACTTATTATTATAGGGATATAATAGATTAATTATTTGACCTAAAAGAGTCCAAGCTAACCGGGTTCATATTTTACCCTAGTGTACTTTCTCCTTGTCTTCCTGGTTGAAAAATTCAAGTATGAACAACAAATTATTTTTTTTATTATATGTCTTCACGAACGTGGTACACAATGGAGTCTTCTTCGACGAATTCATGTGGGTCCCATGACTCACCATATGTGGGTCACTGGGTGATCCAAGTATAAATCACAAGTTTTTTTTTTTCTAAAATAAGTGGGCTTAAAATAACCTAATTTATTACTATTAAATCTTGGGTATAAAAAATCTTAAGCTATTTGAACTGTAAAAAAAAGTACACATAATAATATGTGGTGTAGTTTGTTTTATTCAATTGTTAGTTATGTCAGAGATATTTTTAACTTTAAAAACTATAGAGTGAGCAATGTCATTCTTTGAGCACCTCAAACACTATGAACATCTAGTCGGTTTTCATGACCATTTGATCGATCAATTTATCCATTTTTAGGCTTAGGGTTCGTCAATTAGGCTAAATGGGAACAGACTCGCGTTTTTAGTTATGTTATATATGAATCAAAGTTAACAAATAACCACGAAGCAGTTGAGCAGATGGTAGGAGGTTTGTTTGCTAAGGTTCTGACCACCCAAGGTCGAACCTTGATATATATATTAGGATTAGAGTAAAACATAAAACGAGACATGGCTCAGTTGATTCTATTGTTGCTGCCAATTACCCAGGTTCGAACCCGGTCCCAAGCATATTTTTTATTTAGTTCATCTTCTTTATGTTACATATATTTTAGATAATCAAATGTCCTTTTAATTATTTTATATACTTATAAGCCTCCAACAATTCCCATAATTTTATAGAATCATGTTTATATCCAAAATAACATTTTACATATTTTTAGTTCCGGAAATATATTTTTAATCATATTTAGTGCATTTATCTGTTTTAATCATATATAATTTATTACAAATTCTCATTTTGGACTAATCTAGCAACTTCAAACTAACCTCATGGACGAATTTGGCAATTAAGAAATAGGAAATGGCCAAAATGCCCTTGATTTAAAGTTGGTATTTAACAGAGTTAGTAAATTGGACGGATTTAGCACTAAATTTCTAACCTTAGTGGTTTATGTGTCAAAAATTCTTATTTTGGATGGATCTAGCAATATTGACCAAACCTCGAGGATAAATTTGACCATCTACTCTTATTAATATGGTCGCACCAAAATTGATATAATATCGACCATAATGCTTATCTTCATAATCATTAATAAATATCTTATTATGTTAATTACAACCTTGTCGCTTAGCAAAATATAAAACGGTTATCGATCACACGTGCGCATTACTTTTAAAAGCATAAACCGACAAGATAAGGTTGTTCTAAAACGGTTATTTAACATATTTAGTAAAATGATTGTTGTTGATACGGTCATATCTAGGAAAAGTACATTTTTTATGTATAGGGTCGTGTCCAAAAGATGTAATGATATATAACAACATTATTACAATATTACCAATATTCATGATCATTAATAAATATCTTATTATGTTACGTCCTCTATCGTCGTAGACTCATAGTGAATCCGATATTTTTACAGTTCAATCTTGACTTCCTAAATCTCTCTCTTATTTAACTAACGACATGTGAGGGTCATGACTATTAGTTTTTAACGATGTTATTGCTTAATACTTGACACTGTAAGAAATTAGAAAGTTAATACCTCAACTAGTCACTTTAAAATCTTAGGGGGAAGTGGCGCTCCACTGAAGAACTTTTCACTTCACTGATTTCTACCAATCATGCACTGCCACATTACTTCACTGATTCCCTTCACTAAAACACTTTTTTGAAGGCAGCACTCCACTGATTCTTTACCCACTATCAATTATTTTCACACATAATAATAATAATAACAACAGCAACACAACACACTATTGTGGGATAATATTTACCATATATCAATCCTTATCTCTTGCAGATCATCATGCCTAGTTTTCTGCCACCATTATTTTATTTCTTTTTTACTTTCCCATCTTTTCTTTATTTATGTACCGTGTCTTCGTTTGTAATAACAGTCAAGAAATAACCAAGAGTTTATACACATTACACACCAAATCCTAATCCTTTTCTTCTCTTCTTCTCTTTTCTCCTCTTCTTCTTTTCTTCCTTCCAGACTCTTCTTTTCATCTCTTCTTCTTCCAGATCTACCAACACACTTTCTGTTTTTTTTATGTGTTAAAGTTTTAACCTTTAAAGATTTTTATCATTCAACAACGGTTGCTGAACCCAGGTAACAGTGGTGGTGATGATGATAGTTGGGAAAAAGGGTGGCATAGAAAGAAACAATATTTTATTTAAAATCACGGGTTCACATCCGTTAACTACAACCAGGATTTGGTTCACGGATTCAGTACCAGCACTAGTGGCGACGGTGTTACCGTGTTGGTAGTAGGGTACCCGTGACCAAATCTGGTAGCACCCCGTCCCCCCTTAGTACTTAACACTGAAAATTCATGAAAACCACAGGGAAGGACTACGGTGTAATTATTTCTTTTTTTATTTATTATTATAGGGATATAATAGATTAATTATTTGAACTAAAAGAGTCCAAGCTATCGAGTTTGATATTTTAACCTAGTTTACTTGCGCTTGTCTTTTTGGTTGAAAATTTTAAGTGCGGACAACAAATGATTTTTTTCAATGGTCCCTAGCCATATGTCTCCAAGAACATGGTACATAATGGGGTCTTCTACGACGAATTCACATGGGTCCCACGACTGACCATATGTAGGTCAGTGGGTGATCCAAGTATAAATCACAAATTTTTTCCTTCTAAAATAGGCGGATTTAAAATAACGAAATTAATTATTGCTAAATAGTAGAAAAAAATCTTAAGCTATTTAAATTGAAAAAAAAAAAAAGTACACGTGTGGTGTAGTGTGTTTTATTTAATTGTTTGTTATTCAAAGATATTTTTAACTAATGTCACTTCTTGAGCACCTCAAACACTATGAACATCTATGGTGTTAGACTAGCAAATCTTCAACTACTTCTACAAACAATTAGTGCTTCTTGTAAGTTACAAAGCATGTTTAAACTTTTAAGCCTAGATCCTTTTTTTTATTTAATCTAATATGCGTGATAAATTTTTATCACCGGAGTTTGCTTAAGAACACGTGATAAAGCAGTTCTAAATAAATCATCAAATGATTGACATGCACACAGAGTCACTAAGGTGTTGTTTGTTTTTTAAGAGGTAAAATGTTAGCAGTCTGCAGACCATATCTGTAGACATCTGCAGTCTACAAGAAGAAGATTGTTTGTTTGCTAACGTCTGCGGCATAATCTAACCATAACTAATCACGCAACCCACCATAACCATACCCACCAACATCCACCATACCCAACCTGAACCACCACAACCCACCATAACCATAACCAACCATAACCCACCATAACCATCGTGAGCCACCACAACCCACCATCACCATAACCAACCACAACTCACCATAACTATAACCCACCACAACCCACTTTAATTGTAGAGAGAGCGGGGAGAACTGTAGAGAGAGACGGGACGGCGGTGGGGAGGAGGGAAGAGGGAGAAGGGGATGGCGGTGGGGAGGAGGGAACGGCGGTGGGAAGATGGAAGAGGGAGGAGGGCGGCGGAGGGGAGGGAGGAGGGGAAGGGGAGGAGGCAGCGGCAGAGGGCAACGAGGAGGAGAAGCAGAGGCAGCGGAGGAGAGAGGAGGGAGGAGGAGAAAGAAGAAAGGGGAAGAAAAAGAATGGTAAAGCTCTGATGATGTTGAGAAGAGCAGACGAGATGAAGAAGGAAAAAAAAAGGAGTAGAGGTGGGAGGTGGGAAGAGGTTAGAAGACATAGAGGATAAATTTGACCATTTACTCTTATTTTGGATGGATCTAGCAATATTGACCAAACCTCGAGGATAAATTTGACCATTTACTCTTATTAATATGGTCGCACCAAAATTGATATAATATCGACCATGCCTGCACCAAGAAGAGGTTAGAATGACATTTTTTAGTGAAAGATCTTCCAACAAACAAACAATATGCAGACCCCAAACGTTTGCGTGCGTCTGCACAGCGCAGACAAAAGAGGCATGAGTACTTTTGAGGAAAAAAACAAACACACCTAAAATGATTGTTATTGATATGGTCATGTTTAAGAAAATTACTTTTTTTTGCAACATTAGCATCTGAATGTAAAGTCGCACCCAAATTGATATAATAATCAACAATATTGCTTGTCTTCGTAACCATTAATAAATATCTTAGTATGTTAATTGCAACCTTGTCGCTTAGCAAAATATAAAACGGTTATCGGTCACACGTACGCATTTACTTTTAAAAGCATAAAACAACAAGATACGGTTGTTCTAAAACGGTTATTTAACATAGTTAGTAAAATGATTATTGTTGATACAGCCATATCTAGGAAAAGTAATTTTTTTGTACGTATAGGGTCGTGTCCAAAAAATGTAAATATATAACGGCGTTATTACAATATTACCCATCTTCTTGATCATTAATAAATATCTTGTTATGTGACGTTCTTTATCACCGTAGACTTATAGTAAATCCGGTATTTATATAGTTCAATCTTGACTTCCTAAATCTCTATTTTACTTCACCTCGTAGTTGATTTGACATAACGTTAGTGCACATAAGTTACAATATAATATAATTCCCTAATAGAAGCAAACGTTTAACTTTGTGAACACTTTAAAAAGAAATGGTCAATCCACTTATGGTGGAGTGACACTCTTCTTACTTTCTTTATAGAAGGTGGGGAGTTCGAGTCCTACCGGCACCAAAATTTTGCTGTGGACTGGGTTTTACCGCAGTTGGCCTTCGGGCGGCGGGTTTTCCCCGGAAACTGGTGTGAAATTATTGGTGGACTCGGGTTACTCTTTGAGTACTACTTTGTACAGTGGATACTTCAAGAGTTGTCGAGATTAATTAGTGGATACTTCGAGAGTCGTTGAGATTGATTTGTTTGCGGTTAAAATAAGTTTAAAAAGAAATGAAGGATCTTGTCTTCATTTCCCGGGTACCCCAAACTACATGGACCACATTGTTATTTGGCTAATAAATGAAACGTTACTCTTTTAAATATAATAAGAATTTTATGAAAGATATAATGATGGTTAGTTATATATGTAAAAATAATATAATTTTAAATTTTAATGGTCTTATATGATATCATGCAATCTTTATATGTGGCAATGTTGTAAAATAAGGTCTCGGAGGCCGAGTACTCCCCGAGTAATCGTTATAAGGTAGGTTGTCGAGACCCGAGTATTTTAGGCCTAGGCCGAGTACTCTCTAGGTACTCTCCGACTAGGCCGAGAACTCTCCGAGTACTCCCGACTCCGACTAGGGAGCGCCTAACGATTTTTGCAACATTGATATGTGGATTTCCTCGTGAAGGCGAGCAACTTTTCATTGGGTTTTGATTAATTTTGAACATTTTTTTTTCTCATTTTCATGTATGATTTATAATTTTATATCATTATATTACAAGAACATTGTAAACACAATTATTAGAAGAAAATTCTCACTGTATCTTGTATATGAAATCCAATTTAGTTAATATACAACAAGGCATTTATGTTTGATGTCACACGTGTTACATGTTTCGTAGTGACAAGTTGACGACTATTACAAATATTTGATTTTACCTGAATATATGATATATGAGTTTGGATTCACATAATCTAATAACGAATTTAAGGCTAATCAATTGTATTTATAAGATGCTCCTGTTTAGTATTGTGCATAAACGTTTTTGTTCTTGTTTAAGAACAATATTTCTCAAGCAACCCCACTAGTGGCTAGGCCATGGATCGGGCTATCGATTGTGACCTTTACGAATTGATCAATGGCTATCGCCCTACCAATGACGCCCCATTTCCATCCATTACCCCGCCCCTACCATCACTACTACCACCACCACCACCACCACTTTGAATAGTGTGCTTTGGAACAATAATCAAATGTTGGGTGATCGGGGGCTAGATGCAATAGGCCCATTGATGCCTCAATGCCATCATTTACCCCCACCCCATCTATCACAACATTCACTCCCAACACCACATCCATTCATTCCGTTCCGCTTATACCTGCAAACAACAATCAAATGTGGAATGATTGGGGCCTAGATGCTATGGTCAATCGCTATCCCCCCACCATTGAGGCCTCAATTCCATCATTTACCACAACCACATTCACTCCCAACCACCACCCCGACGAACAATCAAATGTTAGGTGATTGGAGCCTAGATGTTGGGACCCACATGGAATGGCCTAACGACTCTTTGTCTTCATCTGCCATAGCCACGTCAATTTCCACCACATTCATTCCTACCATTACTAACCCTCAATTTATGCATAACCAAACACAACACCACTGGGAGATGGCCAACTCATGTTCCTCCGTTGTTGCGGCCACCACTCCAACCACACCCGCAGTAAACAATCAAAATTGGGATGGTGCTTACCATTGGGGGCAACATACAATGGTCAATAGTTTCTCTTCTACCATAGGTGGCTCCTCATCCCTGTTTTTGGGACCCACAGTCACCACTTCGTCCATGCCTACCCCTACAAATGTTTACTATGAACAAAACTCAAGTTTTCAAGAAGTAAACCAACGTCAACCACTTGTGAACACATACGACATCAAACAATTGATGCAAAACTCAAACCACCCTCTCAACGTTCCAAAAAAACACCTCTTTCTGGCAAGAATTGGCCCATATTGACTTTACCTGGTTATGGGAAACTAATCAAGACACCAACTCACAAACAGCAGCAGCAACAACAACTTCAAGTTCAGAGAAGGCAGGAGATTGCAAAATGTACACAGACCAATGCTCAAAGTCCATCAGAGTCTAGTGAACGGTAAAAGGATTGAATATTTATTAATGTTTATCACTTTTGATTTAAATCACTTGATAAAATATTATGAATGTTAAAGATATCATATTATCATAGTATATATATTTTTTGTAGATACAATAATACTCTTAATTTCTTTTATGTATTGTTTTTCACAATTTCTACCACGAATAAATATAATCAATAAATTAGGTTTTTTATTCTATTTTTGTTTTACAGGAAAAAGGAAAAACGGTATTTACAAAATGCCTTTGGAGGCACTGAAGAATGATGTGTGGTCTTGGAGAAAATACGGTGAAAAATCGGTTGATGGCTCTCCATATCCAAGGTTTTGTCTTCAACTTTTTTCACATTTATTTATTTTAAATCTTACATTTCATAATTATCTGGACAGGGTTTATATTTTTATTATCTTTTTTTATAACATATATAAAGATATTATTTTTCAGTTAGTTGAATTATCATCTTCGTTTTCAATGAAAGGGAAGTTAAAGATCAAACTTAAAAAGGTTTTAAACGTCAAATATTATTACAAGTCAGAGTCAACTTCTTTTTGTTTTGTGAAAACGTTACATTTATATAAAAGCCTTTTATGCCGGGCTTTGTTTTTTTCCACATCAGTGTTAAAGTATATATATTAACAAGATTACGTATTCAATATGGGTGATGGTAATGGTACACCCACTGAATTATTTGCACACCCCAGCTATACATGGCGTATGAATCTATACACCGCGTATAGCTTTTATCAGGTCATTAATTGTGGTCAAACGGCAGTCAGCGTAGTTCTACACGCCGCGTATAAGGCCACACATGACGTATAGATGTGCAATGTCTCCCTTTCCCAATGTTGGCTTTGGGATTTGTGACATCATACATCTATATACCGGGTATGACCCTATACGCGGGGTATAGAGCAACAGGGTGCGCAATTAATAATTTTTGGTGTGCCAATACATGGAGCCTCCCATGTTTTGTTGGTAATGTCTCTCACCGGTTAACCAATCTCAAAAAGGGTACAAAGTTCGGATTTGATCTATGTAGCTTTTGGTGTAGATCCTAGGTTACCATCAAGTTTTAAAAGATTACGCCGACCAATATGAAAAAAAATGCTATTAATGTTATAATCTTAGACATGTATATATAGTATTATATTTAAACGAAAAGTATTAAGCATATCATAACAAACCATTTTATTCACTGGTAAACACATTATAATATTTTAAATGTTATACAAAATATTGTAAAATTGTTTGTTATGATATATTTAATACTTTTCGTTTAACAAAAAATATGCATATCTAAGTGATTACAATCATTGATGGATCTTAATTAACTTAGTATTCGGTAAAGTTAATAGGGTCAGACTCAATACATATAAACTTTTTGAAAATTTTGATAAAATTTACACTTCTAAACGAACATACAGAGGGAACGGGGACCCTCTGTCCAATCCAAGCTTCGCCCCTAAATAAATATATATGTATTTAGTAGTCAATAACATAATTTTGAACATTTAGTTGTTTTTATTTGATAACATTCATCAGTATACATACATGCATAGGGTGAGATTCATCAGTATACATACATGCATTAAAGGTAAAAAGGTATATGGGTGAGATTCATGTACAAAGTTAATATTGCGTAAAAAGTGTAAGAAAAATTACAAATTGATATGTAGGCATCATTTTTTTACTTAATCATGATGTTTTGATTGTTTTGCCTAAAAAAACACCAAAACATAAACAATTAAAACCGAAAACAATGTATTTTAGCCTTAAAACATCATGTCGAGAACATTGAGCAGTGTGTTTTAAATTCAATGACTATAATACAACGAACTTAAACATACACACACCACACACACACACACAGAGAACATATGGTAAAAATGAAAACCCACTAAAAAACTCGAGAAAACCCTTTGTAACAAACTATATTTTTATTTAAATAGGGCACGTAATATACACATTTTTAAGTGTTTTTAGCCAAAAAGAAACACAAAGGTGCCAAGTGAATTAGAATATATATATATATATGCGTAACAGGCGTGTAACACTAGAAAACAGTGTTTTACGTGTGTAACATACAATTTTATTTTTTATTAAAATAGTATACACTTAGCGTTTTTTATTGTTTTATTGGCTCAAAGTGCTTAAAATTATGTATATTACGTGCTCTAATTTAAAAAATATATATATATATATATATATATATAGTTTATTACCTAGGGTTTTCTTGAGTTTCCCCGCTTAAAGTGGGATTCTATTTTAGTATTTATAGGGGAAAGTTAATTTGAGAACACATATATTTCCTGTGAACCGCGAGAACGCTATCTAAAACCATTCAATTCTAAATTTTCTTTTTTACACTTATCTTTATTACTAAAATACATCTAAAAAACACATTTACGCGTAAAAATTCAACATATACGAAATATATATTTGTAAATTGTTTTTACACATGTGTAAATTTACTGTTTATACATGTGTAAACTTTTTCATTTACACATGTGTAAAAAGTTAATTTGAAAGTGTTTTTGCAAGAAAAGATGAATTATTTGGAAAGAAAGTTCATTTATTAATATTGTATTTTGATTATAATGGGGTTTGTATTAAAAAAAAAATTGATTTTGATTGATTTTTTTACTTGTTCTCACGATATTTAGCGTTCTCAAGATAACCCTCCCATATATATATATATATATATATATATAAATATATATATATAAAGGATTAAATACAAATAAGTTTTTTGTGTGAAGCGAGCGGAAAAGGGGAAAACCATATTACATGTAACTACAATAGAATAGTTATATAACTAGCGTAATTATGTAATTATATTATGTAGTAATTATTACAAGTACTTTACATGTAACTACTATAGAATAATTATATAACTAGCGTAATTATGTAACTATATTGTGCTCCAACTAAAAACATATAATTACTATGGAATAGTTACATAGTTACTTTAGACTAAATATTGTAACTAGCGTAATTGT